>PVKE010005828.1:0-30793 GCA_004027555.1 Craseonycteris thonglongyai
GGTCGTCTTATATGCCCGGTCGTCTTATACGCTGGAAAATACGGTATATTAGAAATGTTTGGGAATGCTATGTATTATAGTAAACATTTAGTATTACCCTTATTTCAGAAATCTGCTTTGAAACATACTTTAAGGTAATAGGTTACAACATTTACAGTTCTATAACCAACTAGATCAAATTCACTTTAGAACCTAGAAATTTCTGAAGCTAGTCCCCAGAAATGTATTCTATCCTATTTTTTAAGATATGCTTACCCATACTATCTCCTATGAAGTGAAGTAATTTCCTTCTTATTTATTTTTGAGAGAGATGTTAAGAGCAGCAAATACTTTTATCAGCCAAATCATTTGAATGATAGAATTCAAAATAGCATGGGGATATTGATAATACAGCCTCAAGGATTATCTATCTTCCTTAAAGATTTTATCCACATTACATATAACTCTAATAGGACAAATGATTGTTTCTATCACCCCTCAAGTCTTTATTTAGATCTGGAAATTGTTCTAGTATAGTACAATTCAGTTTGCTCTGAACCTTGCAGTACAGAACATAAGTTTTCTACTCTTTGACTTTCCATACCATAAAAGTTATAAACCAGAAACAGGCAGAGAATTATTAGAGAATCCATATGTTTTGTAGCATTTTTCTCATATAACTACTATTATAAATACATACTAATTATATAATGTTATGTGGTGAATTATAATGCATATTATTTATATACAACTTGAACTCCTACAAGTTTTTAAAATTTAAAACTTAAAGAATTTTTAAAGCCCTTTAAAACATTTCTTTTAGTTCAGAATCCTTTAAGAGTAAGTTGCCAGCATGGTATTCCGTTATCCCCAAATATTTTGCTTTCTACAAATAATACATTTCTCCTACAAAACCACAATACTACCATGAGACTCAAGAAATTACCATTAATATATTACTGCCATCTAATTTGCATATCACATTTAAGTTTTGCCAATTATTCCAATAATGTCTTTTATATTCATAGCAAAAGGATTTATTGTAGAGCAGCAGTCCCCAACCTTTTTGGCACCAAGGACTGCTTTCATGGAAGAAATTTTTCCATTGGGGGCCCAGGGGGGCAAGGGTGGGGGTGGGGGGGTTGGCAGGGGAGAAGGTAGTGGTTTCTGGATGATTCAAGCGCATTACATTTATTGTGTACTTTATTTCATTATTACATTGTAATATATAATGAAATAATTATACAGCTCACCATAATGCAGAATCAGTGGGAGCCCCGAGCTTGGGTTTTCATATGAGTCTGCAAGCAATTGATTTATGGTCTCAGCAGTCCAACTTCTCTGCTAATGTTAATTTGTATTTGCAGCCACTTCCTAGCACATCACCGCCTCAGCTCCACCTCAGATCATCAGGCATTATATTCTCATAAGGAATGCGCTCAGTGTAGATCCCTCGCATATGCAGTTCACAATAGGGTTCACGCTCCTATGAGAATCTAATGCCGCTGATGATCTGACAGGAGGAGGAGCTCAGGTGGTAATTAGAGTGATGGGTAGCGACTGTAAACACAAATGAAGCTTCCCTGGCTCTCCCGCCTCCTGCAGTATAGCCCTGTAAGTCTGTGGCCTGAGGGATGGTGACCCCTGCACTAGATTATGAGGGCAAGGAAGATAAAGTAGTGTAAGAAGAGTTTCCTACAACCCTCCTATTTACTCTATATGACAGTGGCTCCTATTGGTATAGTTTGTGAATGCTTACCAGAGGGTGGTATGGTATATTAATTCACTGTCTGCAGTCATTGACTTCTGCAACTATTTGCAGTTGAACAAAAAAGCCTTTCTTCCAGGCTTCCCTATGAGTATATTTCTAACCTTGCTGTAAATGAGAGATCAGCCTGAATTTAGAAGCTTGAGATTCATTTTAGATTCACAAAGAGAGAGCATTTAAGCCTCCCAGAGGAATAATCATCACTTATGTTTCATGGTATTGCAACTGTTATATTTACAGTTACCTGAGCTAGGTGTTAGAAAAATAGTAATAAGGAATGGGAATTTTTATTGACTGGCTAGGACATAAGCTGATATGTAGGTAAGGACCATCTTTTTTGGAGGAAGTCAGGGGACAGTTGTGGTGGGAGTGGAAAAGATGAGAGAGAAGGGTACCAAGGGTTAACGCCCTCAGAAAGCATTTCTAGAACTATCAGATTGGTCCGTGCACTGCCTTTATATTCTCATAGCATTTTAACTCTTATTTTTGCCAAAGGAGTTGTAATTAGATTTCTGCATTCTTCTTTCTTCTGCTAGACTCGAAGTTTCTCAAGTGCAGCAGCTGTTTTTTTCTTTTTTGTCTCTTGGCATATATTTGGTGTTTAAATGTTTCTGAAACTTAAGTTTAAATATTGCTTTGGTTTTTCAGAGCAATATGACCTGATTTTCTTGTTAGTTTTAGATGAGTTTAAGTTAGATAAACTAAACTAATTCTCATTCCTTAATATTTAATGAGTAAATGCTGTGAGCTAGGAGGCACTGTTTTAGGTAGTTAACCCAAAGATAAGTTTCTTATCAAAGATAGGCCCACATGCTACTGATAGTGACAGAAGCACAACCTTTACAGGTTTCCTTTGGATTCTAGTGTTTTGCCCAGCATGGGGCCTAAGAAAAAACTTTCCTCTTCCTATCTCCTATACCAGAACACTCTTAACTCCAGGACTCAGAACTGTGGCTATTTACACATTTCTCTACATGAATTAGCCACTTGTTTTTGAGCAAGACATCTTTGAAACCACACTTATAAGCAAAATTATGGAAAATAAAATTTTCTGTCTATACCACTGGCTTATTTGAGTCAGCATATATAGTTAGTTGCTCTGTTCACCACTAGATGGGACTTCAGTGAATGTTAAGATGAAATAGTATTAACAGTTTTAAAAATGGGCCACTTGACCTGCATAGTTTCAGTATGTTGTACTTGTCTTTGAACTAATATATAATAAGTAAGTTAATATGAGGGCTGTTTGGGAAAAATCCAGCCATAAATGCCTCTATTTTTTATATCACATGGCTGGATACTTTCCAGACAGCCCTTGTAAAGTTATGGAAAAGGTAGCTGCTTATATAGATCAACCACATTATGGGACCAGTAGATTTTGATGAATTACCTGACCACCAACAACTACAATTTTAAAAAGCATAAGTGTTCTGAATAGATATTTTGAAATACCAGATCTTATCTCTCTCATCTGACTTCAGAAATCAGGTTTTCACCCTTTTACAGGTTGTTTTTCAACCATAGCTATAGAGGCTAAATTGAATATTTCACCCTCGTAGTGGTGGAATTGGATATGTTAATACATACCTGGGTTTAAGGCATTTACATGGTATTCATATTTCAGAAGCAGTACTCTATTATGAAGATTGTTAATAGTGACTGGATTTTTGGATGACAGTAATGTTATAGAAAGCATAATTCAGTGTTTTTACTTTGTACAGTGTTTCAAAAAATGTTTCAAAACTACTATTAACAGTGGGAAACCACTTTGTTTTGCAGTATCCTTGCCATGAAAAAAAGGACGTGATAAGTTGTTCAACTTATGAAATTCAAGTTACATGTGAATTCTGCCAGGTGTGTATGCAATATTTGATATTTTTAGACATTTTTAATATTTTGGATTATAAAAATTATAACAGGTTGTTTCTAGATAAATATTTGTGGTTTTTTTCCATTAATAAGAAAACACTTATCTAGTATGTAGTTTAGCTAATACTTCTATTGTTTTTTTTAAATTATCAAATGGCACATTATAATATACTTAACTATGACAAACATATTTTAGAGTTTTGATTTCTCCTAAACTTATGTCCAAGTAATACTAGTCCTATGAGATATTCTGTGAAAAAGGGTTCAAATAGCAAAGGAATATGGCAAAAATACCATATTCTAATTGCCCCTAAAGTCATTTCACTTGAACATATTAATGGATCTGAAAAGTCCTAACAAAGAACTCCAGCATTTCCCACATTTGTTTGGCCACATACCTTTTCTGTAGTAGCTATTTCATCCCTATTGGAAATGCTTTGGGAAACATTGTTCTGAAGAGTTAAGCTCATGTTGAAAAGGAACAGTATTGCAGAATTTTTAGTTGAGTCAAATACATTTGTTACATTTAACTTCTAGAAAGAAAGCAAAAAGGAAAGTAGAAACCTACAAGTTGATAGAGGAATAATTTGGAACTTTAAGTCTAAATCCGAAGTAGGAAAATGATCTTGACTTAAAAATGTCTTTTTGTGGTTGTTTTGTTCAAATCAGGTTCCCAAAAGGTCACCATATTACATTTGGTTAGTATGTTTATTAAACCTCTTTTAATCTAAAACAGGTTCCCCCCCTATCTCCTCTCTTTTGTTCCCCATAATATTTATTTATTGAAGAGACTAAATCTTTATCCTATAGAATTAACTAATTGCAATCCAGTAGTGTTGTTTGACATGTTTTCCTGTCTCCTGTATTTCCTGTAGTTTAATCTGGAGAATATTTCATGTGCTTTTTATTGCATCATATCAGGAGGCACATAACGTCTATTTGTCCCACTTCTAGTGATGGTAATTTAAGACTGGCCTGTGAGTTCAGGTGCTGTCAGTGTCAGCCGTACTCAACCATTATAATGTTCCCATCAACTTTTCTCCTAATAGTTTTATCAAACATTGATGATAGTTGCCTCGATCCATTGTTTCATTGGAGGTTAAAGTGGTGCTTTCTTAACTACAGAATTTCATTCTTTATGCCCTTATACTGTTGAACTGGAAAGATTTAGCATGATAGACCAGGGTTCTTAACCTTTTTTTCTGTAATATAAAATCTGCATGTTACGTATAGTTATCAACTCATAATAAGATGGAAGACAATAGAAGCGTTTTATTTCACATTCAAGTAGAAAAGGCAGTAAATTTAGTGAAAATAAAATATATTTTAAATTATCCTTTATTTAAAAATCTATACTATAAAACATTTAGCTGTCTCTTAATATTTTTATTATAGGCAATACAAGGACCTGTGGAATATGAGTGATGACAAACCCTTTCTATGCACTGCCCCTGGATGTGGCCAGGTAATACATAAATTACTTTAAATTATTATTTATATTCATATTTATTAAAACACTGATGACATTATATGTTATCATTAAAAGGATTATCTTACAGTGTTTTGTTTAATTTTGGAGTTAAATGAAAATAACACAGAAAAATTTGGGGAAGACATTCTTCATTTTCCTTAATAGCATTATCTGAGTTCTTAAAAATTCAATCTAATGTGGAAAAAAGTTAAGTCTTCTAATGGAATGATGGGAAACCTGGACAAAATCCTGGGCTTAAAAGTATTTTCATTTGACCGTTATTGGTTGAAAATCAATCATGTAAATTGACTAATTGGAAATCATATTTTATATGAAAATTATTTTCCTTGCTAAACTTTTATGAAATTAACTAATATTTACCTGAGAGTATTACTAATATAGTAATGTTATTAAGTCTGACATCTTTAACAGAGCATGTGTGGAAGCATTTTTAGAAAATAATACTTCAGTGTTGTTTCAGAAAATAATATTTTAATAGTTTTTTAACAGATTATTCAATTAATATATTGCTGTTATAATTCCAATTTTAAAATAACGAGACACTAAGGGATGAAAATAAATTTAATGTGTAGTGAAATTACAGAGTACTTAAACATACAAACTAAATCATAAATAAGCATTAAAGTGTTTATTGGCTCTTGTTTACTTTCTTTAGTTCATATTTTAAATTTAGGTATAATTGATAGACAATAAGTGTCACATAGTCACAGTGTTCAATTTGATACATTTTAACAGTTGTATGTACCCATAAAGCCAATACCACAATTAATATAGTGAATACATTCATCACCCCAAAAATTTCATTATGCCCATTTGTTATCCCTTCTACCCCTCCCACCCCTGTCAACCACTGACCCTACCTCTGTCAGATTAGTTTGCATTTTCTAGAATTTTATATAAATGGAATCACACAGTAGGTACTTTTGTCTAGCTTCTTTCATTTTACATAATTAACCCCTTAACATAAGAATTAAATGAAATTCTCTCCCATGGGGAAGCCAGGATGGCTCAGTGGGTTAAGCACTCACTTTGCAGCCCCAGGGACCGAGGATCAAATCCCGGCCCCAGCCTGTGTCTCACCGGGATGAAGGCCCCGGCCCACTTCCTGCCCTGTGCAGCCCGACTCCCACCTGTGGAATGAAACTATGTGGAAAAATGAATGATGTGCAACCATGGAGACTGTTCTGGGCCCTCCCCCTTCTCTCTGTATCTCTCTCTCTGTAAAAAAAAAAACAATAAATCTTAAAAAAATAATGAAATTTTATGTGAGCAAAAAATACTATTTATTTTTCAACTTAATATCCAATATTAAATTTACTTAACTTGTAAACTTTGATTCCAAGTCTGCCATGATTGGTAACTATAAATTGTATGTATCCCAGCCATCCTTTGAATTTCATCAGTGACTCATCTAGGGAGACGTCTTCATATGGAGTGTATAATTGTACAGACTTATTATTCAAGTAGTCAACTATACTTCACACTTCTCATATTATGTCTTTTTTATATACAGTTTCATTATCTGCAAAGTGAAAAAAATGTGATGTAACCAAGAAAAGTTTGCAAGGCATAGTGTTGGAAAACATCGGTGTCTCTAATTGCTCTTTTTAACCAGTACATAGCTATTTTAGATTTTTGTACTAGCAACATTATGATACATAATGAAAGGTATGGTATACTTACATTTCATCACTTGTAACCGGAAACCACACCTTGTCCTTTTTTGAGTTCTGGTCCTTTATCTTTTGACTTGGGTATCTGTTTGTTTCTACAGTTTTCATTTTCAAAAAAAATCATCAACTTAGCACTTGTTTCAAAACACAACGAGGCATAGGATTTGCTACTAGTCTTTGCAAAATTAAAGTATTATATCAGTAATTTGAGTATATGGTTTTACATTAGTAATACTTTTTTTCCTTCCTTGTTTTATTCTTCATTTCCTATATCATTATCATCATTGCTTGATATAGATGTAGGTCTTTCACGTTTACGAACATTATGTTGGAAAGGGCTACCTAAACTTGCATTTGAATCTTCTGTTGAATAATTAGCTGTACAAATTTATTGACTATCATTTTCACTGTTTTCACTCTTAATACCACCATTTGCCTTTCAATGGCACGTTTGTACAAATTCAAAACAGACATCTGAAAGGGATTATTTCTCTAGTTTACACTTTAACACTGAATATATATGATTATTTCTTGGTAATATTTTCATTATAACTGTATTCAAAGCAGATTAAGTCTGTGCACATCTCAGAGATGTTAGTGTTTACGATGGCTTAAATACAGCACATATCAGAGATGTCTTTCTATGTCAAGGGGTTAATTTATAATTTCTCCAAATTTCGTGATCAACAGTTAATTTCTTTTTGTTGACAAGTAGTGTTCCATTATTCCACAATTAGGTTAGCCAAATTGGGACATTAGGCTTATTTCCAGTTTTTAAACATTACAGATAAAGCTTTTGTGAATATTTGTGTACAGATCTTTGGAAACATGCTTTCTTTTCTCTTGGGTAAAAGCTTAGAAAAGTATAATGGTTAAGATCATATGATAGATATATATTTTCTCTTTAGGAAATTGTCAGACTGCTTTCCAAAACAGATGTACCACTTTACATTCTCACCAACACTGTATAAGAGATCTTGTTCCATATCCTTGCCAGATTTGGTGTTATCAATCTTAATTTTAGCCATTTTATTCTGTGTATACTGATCATGTGGTTTTAATTTGCATTTCTTCTATGACTAATGAAAGGATGAGCACTTCTTTATGTTCTTATTGGGCACATATATACTAAAATTTTTTGTGAAATATCTTTTGAAATATTTTGCCTGTTATTTAAAAATTAAGTTGTCTGTCTTTTAATTATTGAGTTATATAAATTCTTCATATATCTTTAATACCAGCCCAGTGTCAAATAGTTTCTCCAAGTATTGTTTACAACTTAACTTTCATAATATTTTTGATGGACCATTGTTTGTAATTTTAATGAAGTCTAATGTATTAATTTTTTCTCTTCTGTGTTTGTTGCTTTTTGTGACTTGTCTAAGAAACCTTTGCCTACCCTTAAGTCACAAAGATAATTCTCTTTTGTTTTCCTCTGAAAGCTTGGTTTTTTTATTTTGATCTTTGTTCTATCTTAAATTAATTTTTGCATATGGTGTGAGGTAGGAGTTGAAGCTTATACTTTTTTTCATATGGTTTTTCAGATATTCCAGCATTATTTACTAAAAATATTTTTTCTGTATTAAATTGCTTCAGTTTACTGAAAATCAAATGATTATATAAACATGAGTCTATTTCTGAGCTTTCCCTTCTGTTCCTTTTGTTAATCTGTCAATTTTTATACCATTATACTCTGTGTTAATTACTCTAGCTTTATAGTAAGCCTTCTAGTCAGGTAGGTAAGTTCTCCAATTTAGTTTTTCTTTTTCCTGATTGTTTTGAACAGTCTTTTAATTTTAGTCATTCTGGTGAGGGTATCTCATTGTGATTTTAATTTGCATGGTGTCAGTGGTGTTTAGCAGGATAGAAATAGGAGTTACTGGGTTTGGTTCTATCTTAGATTGGTTGATCAGGGAATGCCTCTCTGATAAGGTGACATTTGAATAAAGATATGAAAATGTAGGAGCAAATCTTATATATACTTAGGGAAAGAGTTTTTCAGGCTGAAGAAATGCAAATATAAAGGCCCTGAGGAGGGAATGGGTATGGTGTGTTTAAGAACAGATAGGTGACTGACTAATTGTAGCTGGAGCATGTATGATTAGTGAGGATAAGGGTAAAAATGAGGTAAGAAAAGTAGGTGAAAAAAGAGTCCATGCCCTGTAGGGCTTTTGTACACTGTGAGAAGGTGTTGGGTTTTGTTCACCAAGCAGTGAAAAACCTTTGAGGTAGAGTGTAGACTGATACCAGTCACATGAGAAATTTTAACAGTGGCTTTGAGTAGGCAGTAACAATGGACAGAAAGAGAAATATAATGGTTTGACATATATTTTGATACCTATTTTTCTGTAAAGTCAGGAAAGCTAGAAACTACAATTGCCAGAATCCTTTGCATATAGAATTCTGGATATGATCTTAGGCTCCACCAGCTACATTTATTCATTCTGGTAAATCACATTTACTCCTTGGATTTAGTACTGAGTTAAATGAAGAGAGTAGTAGTATTATACAAGTCATCCATTTTATTGGAATGTATTGAATAGACAAAATATTATTCTATAATCCCTGGATTACAGTGACTATAACATGTTTCCAGAGCCAGCTGTTAGATAATAACCAATTTTGGTATGTTGTTCTAGCAGTTATTACTAGAAATTCAGTTTCAAATAAGCTCCTAATTTCTTCTTCTATTTTCTTAAAATAGTAAGAATTGTTTGTTATTATCTTGAGATCAACTTTTTTAACCAATACACACACACACACACACACACAAACTTTTAGGGGCATTATCTGAGAGTAATGCAAAGAATTTTCACTTATTCCTTTTGTCAAAAACTCAATTACATGGCCGCTTAATTGCAAAAGAAAAAAAAAGCAACTAGAAAATGTAGTTTTTGTTCAGGACAGCCATGTACTCAACCAAAATTCAGAAGTTTGTTTAGTGGAGGAATAAAGTAATTAGCCATTGAGTGACATCTAGCCATCCTTATCATAGTTTTTAGGGATGATTTTAAATTTGGGGACATAAAATGTCATTTCGAGCCTGAATATGGTTAAGCTGGGTACAGTTAAGTCTTCCGTGTTGTCATAGGTTCTGTGACTTTAGGCCAAATGATGTATAAGAAAACCATTTGTACCATAGGCTGATTTGATATAAACAAGAGTTCAGTCCCTACAGCATTTCATCAGTGTTATAACGAGAAACGCAAAACACGTTATTCAAGGATTTGCTCTAATGCTTTTAAAATTTAAAGCAAAATTACCGAAGTCTGGAGTTTAGTTACTAGTAATGTATTTCTTAGTTTTGATCAATGTACCACAGTAAGGTAAGAAGAGAACATTAGGGGGAACTGAAACTGGGTACGGAATATGTAGGAACTCTTTGTACTATCTTTACAAATTTTCTGTAAATTTAAAAGTTTTCCAAAATAAAAAGTTTATTCAAAACAATAACAAAAACTCTACCCCAGCAACACACACACAACACACACAGGTTAACCTAAGTTTGTACCCAAGCCTACTCTTGCATTACATATGTAATGAAACATCCCTAAATAGAATGTTCAGACTTCAAGGTATACTTCAATACAGTTCTTTGTATCTGTTATCTTTTCAGTGACAGAAAAAAGTTTTTATTTCTTCTTAATTATAAAAATATGACAGAAAATAATGACAAATTTAAAAGGACAAAATACAATCCATAGAGGACTTCTTTTAACATTTGGTGCATTTCATGAATTCTTATCCCCTCTTATTTTTAAAGACAAAATTGGGACCATACTGCACATACAAGTTTTATATGCTATTTGTATGCAGATGACATAAAATGTATCATGAGCATTTTGTGTGTTAATTGAAAACATGAATTTAAGTTGTTATATAGTAGTCTGTTACCAGAGCATGTCCCATAATTTACCTCTTCCACTATTATGAGCTTTTATAACTTTATAACATCATTTTTTATATTTAATTTTATTATACAATTAGATCATTTATAAATTATATAAGAATATGCATATATAACTTAACAGTATTTTATAATTATATGATTTTATAATTCCAGTGTTATAAGCAACATCATGATGAATTATCCTTCTACATAACCCTTATATGCATCTCTAATTCCTTAAAATACATTTTTAGAAATAGAATTGGTCAAAATGTATACACATATTTGAGGTTCTTCATACATTTTGCCATGTTGTTTTTAAAAGCTAAACCAAGTTTTTATTCTACTAAACACTGTTTTCATCATGAGCACTTCAATTTTGAGTATTATTACTATTTTTTTGACCTGTATTTGTTCCCTAAGGGACTTAAAATAATCTCATGTTATAATATCTTATAACTGTTACTGATCAAAATAGTAACCTGGCTAATATCAACATCATCCATTTGTCAAATATTGTTGCAACAGAAATGGTAAGATCTCTCTTTGATTCAAATAATATTTCCTTGAAAATCAAAAGTTCTAATAAGAATTTATTTTATTTTAAAGATTGTTTTTAACAGAGACAGAGAGACAAAGATAGAGAGAAGGGGGAGGGCCCAGAGCAGTCTCTATAGCTGTACATCATCAGTTTTTTCTACATGGTTTCATTCCACATAGGTTTTGTTCCACACAGGTGGGCAAATCTAGGCTGGGGGCCTCCCACATGGGAGGCACGGCCCCTCAAGCCAGGGGCCAAACCAGAGGGTGAGAACCAAACTGGGGGCCCTTCTGCATGGGAAGCACACCCCAGTTCAGCATATGGGTCCCCACAGGCTAGGGCTGGGATTTGGTCCTCGGTCCCTGGGGCTGCAAAGCAGGTGCTCAACCCACTGAACAATCCTGGCTTCCCAAGAATTGATTTTAGAAGCACCAGCTCACTGATGGTAATGCAAATTATTTTTTGTCACAACTTTATTTCAAATTTGAGTTTTAGCTTTAACACACTTAATAAACTTCATTAAATTGAAATTTTCAAAATAGTTTTTTAAATTTTAGAATATATTTTATTGATAATATTGTTTCAGAGAGAGGTAGAAATTCTTTGCATAGGAATTAATGCAAAGAGTTTTCACTGTTGATTCTTTCTATTATGTCTTTTTTTATATGCCTCAGTCACTATTAGGTATTCCACAGATAGAGTTCTGTTAAATTCACTTGTTTTAAAGTGGTGTTTTGTTGAATTCAGTGAAAGAGAAAGTGAGATTCTCTTTAGTGAAAGATTTCATTTAACATTGGAATTCTCCTATTTCATTGATAATATCTTTGCTTTTGATGACACTCATTAAAAATTGGTATTTTTGATAGAATGTATACATTATAAGCTGTTTTACAAAGGAGATAAAGATTCACAGTTTTTAGTCTAAAGTTTCAATGTAAGAGAGAGTGTGTGTGTGTGTGTGTGTGTGAGAGAGAGAATTAGCAACTTCCTGATGTTGAATAGAATCTTTGAACTAGTATTATCCTAATGGCTTTATAACTTATTTGTATCTCTTTATCTGTTAAATTGGAATAATAATGCATATCATGTATGTGAATGCATGTATTAAATTCAGAATGACTGATTTCTTAGAAAGTTAGCTCTCGTGAGTGTGTTCAAGCCTTGAAAACACAGATTTCTTGGATATCCGAGCTTATATCAACTTGTCCCTCCCATCTGTCAGGTTATCCTTCTTTTTTAACCTTTTAAGAAAGATGTTTATCCTGTCCTGCATTTTTGACTGCCTTTCCTGCTGTTTATTCAACTTTGTGCTCAAAGTCTTGTTTAACAGAATACTGTGCATATCTGTATTTTGCATTTGTGATCTCAATTGTCTGGAAGAAAAATTAAATGAATTCAATATCTTGTTATTACTAGCTGTATCATTATAGTTTTTCTATAAAACTTAGTTTTAAAATAAATTTTTTGGCTGGGAAAGCAATTTAAATAGAATCTGCAAAAATTTTATCTTAGCATGTAGTAGCTACTTTAAAGTATTTGTTGAAAAAAGAATGCACATCATTCATATGTATGTACCATATGTGTGTGTGTGTGTATTTTCTTGGTGACTGCCTTTTGACAAGATTGCCTTTTGAAACTGTCTTTAAGTTCTTGTTAGAGGGAAATAAATTTTCTTACATGACAGCCACGGTTAAATTCACCTGTATCAAGTGCCAATTTCAGTGTATTTTATCCATGTATATAAGTAATATTATATGATCAATGGTCCCTTTATAAATAGCATTTAGGTAAATTTGATCTGTAAATCTTACATGAGACTTTGTAAATTCATATTCCCTGCATTTTCTCTTTTAGTATTAATATGACCCTAAATGTTTTTTAGAGTCCTTTCTGCTGCTTCTTTTCACTTGGGATCAATTTTGGTGCCATTTTTACATATTTTGTACAAAACAGTGTTATTCTATACATAGTTGCTCTTTGATTTTGATATGTGTGGTCAAGCCAGTCCAAGCAGAGTATACTGGTAGAATAAAATTCCTAGGAAATAACTTTCCAAGTTTTTAATCTGTTAATTATGCTGACTTGGCCATTTTAAAATATAGAACGTCTGCCAAAATGTGTTCATTCACAAACGTTTAATGATTGTCTTCTGTGAAGAAGCCACATTGTTAGGTTTGCTTTAAGATATATTTAGTGTAGAATATCTAAGACATGTGCATTTTAAACTAATGCAAAGTAAAAAGCAGTGAAAAATGTCTGTAAACCTTACAGATATGTTCATTCTCCAGGAGCTTTGTTATTCTACAATCTATCAAAAGATGGCTCCTTATTCCTCCAGAATTGGGAGGATTCTTATAAAGATAAAGCAGTAGGAAAATAGCACTTGAGTGGGAAAGAACTAGATTATAGTTCCTGTGTCTATAGTTGGTGCTCAGTAAATGTTTGAAGAGTAAATAAATGAATGAATCAAGGAATAAAGGCACTGTTGCATCTCTGAACAGTCACCTTCAATGAAACTATAAGCAAGTTTTGAAGAAGGGTCATATAATAATAATTTTTCATTGATGTGTACAGTAACCTAAAGATTTAGTGGTAAAGTATACTTGCAATGATAGCAAAATATAGCCAAATTAAATGAAAGTTCAATTCACCTTACTAAACAATCAGTGGTTTGGTTGGGTTTTTTGTTTTTCCTTTATATTGGGCTTAAAGATTCATCTTTTTTATTGTAGGGAAGTCATTCTTTTCAATTAACATTTATTGAATAGTTACTATGTGCTAACTTTGGGGAGCTCAAACAGTAGGAGCTCAGCCTACTTAAAAGGACAGACATAAAAAATATCAGTATAATAGTGATTGTACAGAGCCTAATGGGATAGAAAGGAGAGGAATTAACATCTGCAGATTAAGGATCTGGTGGGTGTGGCTAAGGATGATATCAGTACTCAGTGTCATACTTTTGGAATAATTAGAAACTTGTAGAATTAAAAGCATAATGGAAAGACATGTTTTCAGTCTTTTACATTTTTTACAAAAGATTTGTTTGAGAGAAGTGGGTAGAGAGTGAGAAGAGAGAAAGGCCAAAGCAGTCTCCATAGTTGTACATCATTAGTTATGACATAGTTTCATTCCACACAGGTAGATGTGGGGCAGTGTGGGGCAGAAACCAAATCAGGGGCCTCCCACATGGCAGGTGACAACCCTCACCGCCGTGCCATCCTGGCCAGTTACCAGTTGGGCTGCAGTTCAGCATATGGGGTTTGCACAGGCCATGTCCAGGAATCAAACCCCAGATCTCTTGGTTGTGAGGCAACCACTGAACTGTTGAGCTATCCGGCATCTCTCTTATACAATGTTTTAGTGTTACCTAACGCGACTATTATTAGTTACATGAAAGGATGTGGTGAATTTGATAGGGAGAGAAGGGACCCCAAGAGAAGGAATCCATTGTGATGGTTTAGGGAAATCAAGTTCAAAGACATGTAATTTTAACATCCTCATTTATAAGGACATAGTCTAGAGAATGAATTTAGATCTCTTAATTTGGCATTTTATTATTATTACTCTGAAATGAAAAGTGGGTGCTCCCTATTTTCAATTTTAAATCTTGCTCAATAATGAGCATCTTTATAAAGGTTGACATCCAGACAGTCAGGGGATATTTAAATAATACATTTATTATGTTGTAATCAGAAATGTTATCTTTGGCATTCAGAACCTATCCAAGTTGTGTAACTTTCAAAATAATTTTGCTTCATTTTAAAAAATACAAGAACTGATGAAGTAAAGTGATAAAAAAATCACTTTAACTATTTTAAGTTAAAATTTTAATTTTATTTTAGAATGAACTGTTTTGTTGTATTGGTTGTTATTTCTTCACTGAATTATGACAAAGGCATTTTGTGTGTGTGTGGTAACATAAAGAACCTGATTTACTTCTTAATTCATCCAAGAGTGATATTTTTATAAGAAAATTCTCATTTTAAAAATGGTAAGTAACCTGAAGTCCATATAAATACAGTACTTCCTTCAAAAGTCATTATACCATGGAGCATATATGACAGCTGTCCAGAAAATATCCAGCCATGTAACCATTCTCCTTATATTGACAATGGTTGGACTTTTTTCGACAGCGCTCATACTTCTACTATGATATGGCAAAAAATTAGTAGTGGTCTATTTTAGTGTCCACATGAACTTTATTATATAAAATTTCTTTGCCTCAAGCTTTACTTTTATTTACTCTTAAATGAGCTATGTGACCTAGTAATATCAGTGTTGCTTATTCTTGGGTAAAGGGTTTCACTATGATTACTTGAAATCTAGTGTGCTTATCTATACTAACAGTAGATTCTTTTATAGTTAAAAAAACTGCTATTTCATTGTTAATGGTGGTTTTACATGTTGTGGAAATGAATTTCCTTATTTTACTTATTTGATCAAATTGAAAATCTTAACTATATTTTAAAACTTTTTGCCACAGCGTTTTACCAACGAGGATCATTTGGCTGTCCATAAACATAAACATGAGATGACACTGAAATTTGGTCCAGCACGTAATGACAGTGTCATTGTGGCTGGTTAGTATATGCTTTTATTAATAGATTATATACATATTTCACCTGGAATGTGCACAATTTTTGTGTATTCTCTGTAAATAATATAGTCTGGTGATATTCCAATGACTTCATTTACAGTAAATGTTGGCAACATGTATTTTACCCATTACATCTCCATGTTCTTCTGACCATTCATTTCACTTTTTTGTATGGTTTTCAAATGTAGTCTTGTGGAAGTTAATTAGAACCCTGGGGACATTCATATCATCTCCAAAGTTTACATTTAACTGATAATTGAACTAATGTGATGTTTAGTCATTGTTTCTTTTAGCTGTTTACACCTGGTGTATAATGCTGTGAGAAGATAGAAAATGATAAAGCTCTTCCTGTTTGAGAAAGAGTACTTAGAAGATTTGTTCATTAGGATTTTGTTTATATTTCTTTTTTTGTACTAAACACCTGTGTTAGTAAAATACTCTTAATACTCTCTTTAAATTAAATAATGCTTTTTTCTGTATGAACCTATGAACATACAGTATCACCTAAACACATGATTATCTTTCACAATATGTGAAAAGGGAAACACAATTCATACATTTATTGTATTGTCCCTTCATGCTGTATTAGTTGCCCCTTTATTGGTATTTAAATATATATTAGCGCACATCTATGTGTATTTACACACACACAATATAGCTTTACTGCATTTTATATATTTTCTAAGTATAAAAAAAGTTCATGTAAAATTTAATATAAATTTTAGACCATATTGTGTCATGACCACAGATTCACATACCATAAATATTCAAATTAACCCTTGTTAATTAACTCTTGTAAAGCTTAGCTTATACTATTTGTAATTATACCATAATACTGAATATTATCCATACTTTTAAATTGTTACCCAAACATAGGATCAAATTTTCATATGCAATCTTTGAAGAGGTAAGGGGGTAAATATTACATGGTTTTACCTGTATTTTTAACATCAAAATTTTTCAATGAAAAAAAATTGAAAGCAACAAAAAGTTGGTAATTTAAACAAAACTGAAAAATGTAGGTGAATGTTCAACATTTATATCTTCAGTTTCATAAGTAAAAGGGAGCAGAAAATAGTGAAATGTGTATTTCTTTAGAATATTTCACATCAGGTATTAAGAGCTAGAACCAAAAGAATAGTCAGACAAGCATCGTAACAGCCTGGAAGATTTAATCTCCTAGGCTTGAACATCTTCACTTCTCTGAAACTAATTGACCTTAGAGTAATATTGCTTTCTATAATTTTTTAACTCAAAAAATGTTTGTGATTGTCTTCTAGAAATTACTTTCCAGAAATTACTTTTCTGTTTATATTTAATACAATAGAAAAATAGAACACATTCAAACACAGCACTTGACCATTTTTTTACTAACATGTTGAGGTGAGTAGTTTAGCATTACTGTATAAATATAATGCATGATGTGTGTGGTATATATTTAATGATCAATAGTCATAAGCCATCCGCATGCTTAAAAATGCCTGTTTTAACTCTTTTCAAGCCGATCATTCCAGTAATCACTAATAAACATGATTTATGCACATGCATATTATTTTTATGACTTTTATCTCCCTTTAACACAAATTAAAAACCAAGTCTTCTGTTGAGCTTAGATGAACTCTTTAATTGTGAACAGAAGAGTCAAATTTACATTCAGTTTACTAATTCAGTCATGATGGACCTAAGCTATACATACACTCTGAGCCATTACTATTAATATAATAGGATATTGGAAGTCTTTTTGGGGGTAGGAAGTGTATAAGTCGCTGACTAACTATTAGGTAAATGATAACACAATTGAGTCCCTTCAGTAATTTGATGATACTAATAGTGTCTAAGATAAGCCTACATTATGTTTAATGTTTGTGACAAGTAGCATTAACTGTATTTACATACAGTAAGCATCATATTAGTACTCTAAAATCATATTAGTATATGTGTGGGAATGAAGATAAAAGAGTAAATAATGCCCAGTTTAGGGATACAGTAGTTAACAAATATGTAAATTTTAAGTTCACAAAAGATTTTATGAATATTTTATCTTAAACTAGGAGTTATCATTATACATTTATTTAGCTTAGGCTAAGCCCCTGGTATAACCTATAAAATAGATGCCTTAAAATATATAAAGTATGAATGGAATTTATGCTACAAACTTATCAGTATGAATAAATAGCCTTGAAAATTTGACTTAACAGGCAAAAATTCATAAACTTCCTGTTTTTCATTCAACATGGACCTTAACTGACTTGTTCTGCAACTAACACATGTACACATATATATACTATTCAGTACATGTGTTAATGCACATAGCATGAGTATATATTTAATTATAGCTAAAATATTTCAAGTTTTGAGAATGTAGAGCTGACTATTTCTCTGTTGGCTAGAAATTAAGCTAGAATATAGATATGAAACTTGTACAAGATTGAAAAATGCATTAAAATAGAAAATTTTGCTTCAGTAGATAGTAGGTATAAGGAGGGTTTTGTTTTGTTTCTGTTTAGGGCTCTTGTTCTAACCTGCTTTTCTTCCTGGTAGTATTTTGATCTACCTACTGCAGATTCTGTTTTATCTTAAGCTTGCTTTCATAATAAATTATGAACACTAGTGAAAGGGCCAGGTTAGAGTGATTATACATGCTCTTGTCCTAGTTTTCCCCAAATTGCATGTATTTTAAATGTAATTTTAATAATGTACATTTCTTAAAATTCTTACTGTATAAATAATGATAACAGTTGATCTCTGAGTAGAGGATGCTTCTATCACTGTACTCAGAAGGTGTGGACTGAGAAACAAAGAGGACTTCTTTTATACTTTTATGGTTCATAAACTAGGAGGAAATTTCTTGAACTGCAACAAAAACTTAACCAAATTTTGTTTGCTTTAAAGGAAGAGCTCTTTCCAAAGAGAGAATTAACATCTGACTGAACCAGTCCTGCTAATATGTTAATTTACTAGCTATATTTTAGGGTCCTGTATGATATTTAAATTATGTGATTGCTTATTGACGTTTATTTCAGATCAGACCCCAACACCAACAAGATTCTTGAAAAACTGTGAAGAAGTGGGTTTGTTTAATGAGTTGGCAAGTCCATTTGAGAATGAATTCAAGAAAGCCTCAGAAGACGACATTAAAAAAGTATGTTTTTAACCATGAAATTAAAAAAGTACTTCTGACAGAACATTAATTATAGTTTACTCTTCCTGTTTCCTTATTTTAGATATACTGATTAGCTGTTTTTTAACTCCTAACATTTTCTTTGATTTTTTCGGTTATCTTAGATGCCTCTAGATTTATCCCCACTTGCAACACCCATCATAAGAAGCAAAATTGAGGAGCCATCTGTTGTAGAAACAACTCACCAGGATAGTCCTTTACCTCACCCAGAGTCTACTACCAGTGATGAAAAGGTTAGAAATTTTTATTTATGGTAGAAATACAAATTAAGTGAGAAAAATTAGCACCCTAAGTAAATTTTAATATTGATTGACATAAAATGTTAAGATAAATTGTACATGATTTAGTGTCAGGTTGTAATAGTCTTATGTGAAAGCCTGTGAATACTCATAGAAATATCAGGTAAAGAAGAGTCTACCTTTATAGATAATTAGCGTTGTTTTTTTTTTTACACACAAAAAATGATAGGGGAGAATAGCAATCACTTTAGATAAAACTTATTTTTAAAAGGATGTATAAATTTAATCTTTCTGGGTTTTGCTATTTTACACTAATTTTGTACAGTGACAAATTAATTAAGAATCTGTACAACTAAAAATCCTTTGAACAAAGTCTTTTTAAGCTTTTAAAGGGTTATGGGCATAGTTACTTATTCTCAGCAATGGTAGCAGCAACTTAAGATAATGATTCTGTCTTAGTACAGGCCTTTTGTAGGTATGGAGGTTTAGAGCCTCATTCCTGGATCTTGAATAGTCTGGTAACTTGGGACCACCTGGGCTCTAACTTTATATGTCTAAATCAGAGCCCTTGATTCTTTTCACAGTTTTTCCTATCAGTAAATTTTCTGCCCATCCATCTAGTTGCTCAAGCTGAGAATCTGTAATTCTTTCTTTTCCTTTACACTGAAACCAGTAGCAAATCTTATGAGACCTACTTTCTGAATATATTCTTAATTTATCCTCTTTTGTCTTCCTTGTTACTTTAGTCCCAGCCATCATAATACATTATGTTACTTTTCTGCTTACTCCCTCAATGGTTTACCATTGCGCTTAAGGTAACTCACAGTCCTTCCATAAGCCGTCATTGAGTTGGGTTTGTTTCTGGTGTGTTCATCAAATATGTCAAGCTTTTTCCTGCCTCAAAGACATACTCTTGGTGTTGCCTTCTTCTCCCTAGAATGTTCTCCTCTTTATTCTTTCAGTATCAGTTCAAATGCCATGTTTTCAAAGAATATTTCTGACTTCAGTGTGCTACCAGTATCTAAAGTAACCTCTCAGTCAATCTTTCATGATTTACTATGTTGTTACACTAGAACACGTTTCAATCTGAAATTTCTTGTTTTGCTTCTTTTATAGTCTCTCTTTTCCCAAGCTTTGAGGGCAGGTTATAAATTCTCAAACTTGTTGAATAGATGAAGTTCTAATAGTACTAGCTTGTCTATCTTCCTATGTAGCTTAAGATTTTGATAATAAGTGGCCACATAAATGCCAATTCAGAGTTCACAGTTGACCCAATTTTCTTACATACTAGTTAAGGAATTGTGGGTACTCTTTGTTTCCTAATAATCTGTAGAACTGGGGAAAAGACGATCTGTAAGGTACTGGCTTACTCACAAATTTTGTTTTTAATTTGGAAAGATCTCACGCCTAATAATTACTTATTTTGTAATTACGTAATTATTATTTTATATTTAAGATATTGGGGAAGCCAGGATGGCTCAGTGGGTTAAGCACTCGCTTTGCAGCCTCGGGGACCAAGGATCGAATCTGGCCCTGGTCCATGTGGACCCATGTGCTGAACTGGGGTGTGCTTCCCATGTGGCAGGCCCCTAATTCAGTTCTTGCCCCGTGGTTCGGCTTCTGGCACAAGGGGATATGTCTCCCATGTGGGAGGCCCCCAGCACAGTTCTCACCCTGCAGGGCCCCCTACCACCTAAGTAGAACAAACCTATGTGGAAAACTGATGACATACGACTATGGAAACTTCTCAGGGCCCTCTCCCTTCTCTGTGTCTGTTCGTCTGTGTACATCTATGTCTTTGTCAAAAACAACACAATCTTTAAAAAAGAAAGGTATCAATATTACCTGGCCTTTTCATACTGAGAAATTTTTGGTAACGGAGAGGTAGTTGCCTATAGCAACCATTTGTGTTGCTTTAAAATTTTTTTAAACATTTCTGTTACTAAATTTCTATCAGCCATAACACAGTCTTCTTGGAATTCTTTCCTCTTTTTACAGTATAATGATGGAGTAGGATTAGGCAGCCCTTCTGGATTTTAAGTTCTATGATGCCATGAGAATGGATTATATTTTCATTCTTTTACTAAAATTCTCATAGAATCATAGCCATATTGCTCAGCCTAATTATTTCTGGATTAATAGGAAAACAAGTTGTATTGGAAAAAAAACAACAACACTCAGTTTGTTTTCAAGTTAAAATATGAACATTGCATTTGAAACCTTACATCTATTTCTAAAATTTTCTTTTAACTAACTTTAGATATTATTTTATTTGGGAGGCATATTAAGTAAGGTGACCAGATTTTAACATTGGTAAAGCGGGACACCATTGACCGGGGGGAGGGGATTCTTGATTAAAAATTTGGTCTATCTCCCGCCGTTCCCTAGCTTGTCATGCATTCTTTCCAAAAATCAGGACTTTTTTAAAACGCCGCGGGACGTGGGACAAATTGTTAAAAATCGGTCTGGTCACCTTAATATTAAGTATTGTCCTGTGGATGATTTTGGAAGTGTGTTATATATTCTATTCAATAAGGTAAATGAATTGACTTGTATTTTTAAATCTCACCCTTTCTTTATCTCATTAAATAGGAAGTACCATTGGCACAAACTGCACAGCCCACATCAGCTATTGTTCGTCCAGCATCATTACAGGTTCCCAATGTGCTGCTTACAAGTTCTGACTCAAGTGTAATTATTCAACAGGCAGTACCTTCACCAACTTCAAGTACTGTAATCACCCAGGCACCGTCCTCCAATAGGCCAATTGTGTAAGTGATTTGGGCCAACCACTGAACTACTTATGAATTAAGTTTTTGTTGTCATGATTTTTTCTAAGACATTTAATTACCAAAAATGTGATGTTTTGTGTGTGTGTTCGTATATGTATTAATCACATTCTGCATGCTTTGATTTTTGGAAAAAATTTTTGAGTCATCTTTTAAATGTAAATATTATGTAGTAAATTAGAAAATTACCGTACTTTTCCATGTAAAAGACGACCCCTACTTTTCTAACCCAGCATTAAGAAATCAATATATGGCTTACTCCTGTGTATAAGACAAGCCCCAATTTTTTGTCTAACAATTTTAGACAAAACTATCATCTTATACACAGAAGAATGTAGTAATGTTGAAAACAAATAGAATATGAATTTAAGGTAGTCTCTTATTTCATGCTATTGCGCACAAAGCACATAAAATTATTCCATTACCAGATGACATTTCTTTCAAATGGGTAGTTCTGAAGAGCTTTCTAATAAGAATTTTTTTCATTTAACATATTAGAGCTTGTTCTAAGTAAATCCATAACTTCTTCCATTTCTTCCTGTTTTTTTGCACACTGCCAAATAATTGTGTATTTAAGATATAAATTATTTAAAATAATAAAGTTTTGCAGTTTGCTTTGTATTGGTTAGAAAAGTTATGTTTAAACGATACACTAATTGGAGTAAAAATATTCTTATATTAGGATGCTGGGATAGCTCAGTGGTTGAGCCCTTGCCTCACAGTTGTGAGGTGCAGGGTTCAATTCCCAGCCTCAGCTCATGCAATCCTGTGTGTTGAACTACTGTGCAGCTGGTGGCCACCGGACCAGCGGTGAGGGTTCTCACTTCCCATGTGAGAAGGCCCACGTCCACCTGTGTGGTATGAAACTGTGTCACAACTAATGACATACAACTATGGAGACTGCTCTGGGCGCTTCCCCCTTCTCTCTCTCTCACTCTCACCTTCTTTCAAACAATAAAATTAGAAAAATAAAAGTACTCATATTTTTAGACACAATTGATAAAGATGTAATTTTCCTTCTTTTGTTTTTCTTAGCCCTGTACCAGGCCCATTTCCTCTTCTATTACATCTTCCCAATGGACAAACCATGCCTGTTGCTATTCCTGCATCAATTACAAGTTCTAATGTGCATGTTCCAGCTGCAGTCCCGGTAAGTTTGAAATTTAGACTATTTAAATCTATTCTTTGTAGCCAAACAGATCTTTGTGATCAGAAAATATACTTGGGGATGTTTGATGATTTATGAAACTGAATTCAACAAAATATTAGTGGCAAAAATAGTATTTACTTATAGATAATGATATATATAATATATATAATGATATATAATGATAACATATACCATTCAAGGCAAATATAATTTGATAGAAAATATTTTTCCGTTCTTCAAAAATCTTAATTGTTTTTCTTGTATTTTTAATATTGAGAATTTTCTTCCTATTCATCCCATTTCAATTTGACTAGGTTTGTAAAATTCAAATGTGAACACAGATTTCTATTCTTTAAGATGATATTTATACTAGAACACTTGTCAGGTAACTCCATGGTATTTTGATTACTGTAGAAATTGTTTATAAAAACACTTTCTGTGAACTTTTATGGTCAAGTTGGGCTTACAGAATTTTTTTGGTGGCCCAAGCATATGAAAATCTAAACAGTCTAAAACAGTAATTAGTCCCTACTTTCCTAATGAGAAGACCCAAAAGAAAAGATTTTTAAGGGGTATGTTAGTTACATAAATTTTGAAAGATATAAGCAGTAGTTTACTTATAATATTTAATAATTTAGTCAATATTTAAAAGCACATTCATTGGGAAAATGTAAGTTAGAAATAATGTTTTTTTCCTATTCGCACATTTTATAAAGCAGTTTTATTCAGACTATTCAAACGTATCTTCAACATTATAGTTTTCATCATTAGGATCACTTTTGAAGTTGTCTAGCACAGTTTTCCAAAATGCATTATTTTCATTTTTACCTAAGTAATTTCAATATAACACTTTATGAGTCAGTTGTTCTCTTCCTAGAAATCTTTTTTTTACATGGGTAATTCATTTTATTTTACACTTTTACTTTGTAGTAATTTCAGAATATATTGAATTAAGATGATCTAGGTGGCAAACTGTCTTACACAACTAGGGATAGTCCTAAAACTTGCAGTTGGAGGAAAGTATGCCAGTGAAAGCTGAGATGGCTCAGCAGGTTGAGCACTCTCATTGCAGCCCCCGGGTCCAAGGATCAAGTCCCAGCCCCGGCCCATGCAGAACCATATGCTGAACTGGGGTGTGCTTCCCTCCCCAGCTTGGTTTAGCTCCCGCCAAGAGTGTACCTATCGTGTGATAGGCCCCCAGCTCTCTGGGGCACACCCCCTGCGTGGTTCCCACCCAGCCCAGTCTCACACCCATCTGTGAAATGAAATTATGTCAAAAACTAATGACATACAACTATGGAGACTGCTCTGGGCCCTCCCCCTTCTCGCTCTCTTTGTCAAAACAATAAAAATAAATCTTTAAAAAAAAAAAAGAAAATCTGCTTGAGTGAACTGTGTGAACCCCATGGTTGCCGACAGAATGTGACCCCTGGTTTTCAAGCACTAAGTGTCAGTATACAAAACCAGTTGTACAAAATTCCTGTCAGGAGAAACTAAGCAGCAGGACACATTAAGCTACAGGCACGTGCAGTTCTGGATGTGGAGGCTGGCCAGTCTGAAAGAAAGCAGGACTGGCAGGAGGTTGAATGTTCAGGAGGATCTAGGCAGAACAGGCCTGCAGAAGTCAAATGGTTCCTGCACTCCTCAAATCCCGTTTTCCAAACCAGATCTTCAGATGTTTTTCTCAAACAGCATCTTCCTAGAAATCTCACCCTAAACCCTAAAACTCATCTATATAATAAAAAGATAGTTTCTTCTTTTGTAAATAGATACCTCTGAGGAGTACAATGCAATACTTTATAGCTTTAAAAAAATTTTAAATGCCTATTTATAATAGCATCCAATACTTTTTTTGGTGAGATTATATCCCCAGGAATAAAATTAATGTTAAATATTTACTTTTTTTAGTAACTAATTTTTTCAAGTGACTTTACGAAGTATCCAGGATCAGCATTG
This sequence comes from Craseonycteris thonglongyai, assembly GCA_004027555.1. NCBI lineage: Eukaryota > Metazoa > Chordata > Mammalia > Chiroptera > Craseonycteridae > Craseonycteris > Craseonycteris thonglongyai. Next base: position 25,124 of record PVKE010005828.1, read on the forward strand.
ATTGAAATAATTTCAAGATTATGTGAAAGTTCAAACAGAACTTTGCTCTTCAAAATGCATTATTTGAGAGACTTTATAAGGACTCAAATATAAGGTGACTACTTTGTCTTTTCTTAGGATATTTTTGAGGGGGAAACATTCTTGCCCTGTACTTGAGATTATATGGTAATCCTGTTAAATATAACTGTGATAAAAGAAATTTTACAAGTTATACTTTAGTTGTATGATAACTAATCACTCAGTGTTGATACTAGGTTTAAAAGAAAAAAGCAAGAAACGGCATTTGAAAAATCTGTTCCAGGGTATTATTAGAAAAATTATTAGAGGTAATAGGGTTCTTTTTTCATTGCGTAGTATATTAATATATCATATTATTTTTATATATTTTAGAAAGTTTGTATATATTTTAGAAAAGTACAGTTCATTGTTGAAATTATTTTTTATGCCTGGTTGTCACATGTTTTGACATTCTTTCCTTTCACATTCAAAATGGAAGTGTGACAGATAAGTGAGAAGTTTTGCATCAATTACTTAGAATATTGAGTTTCTGTAAGAAGGAACCATTAAAAAAATTGTGAAAATTGAAGTTTAGGGAAGCAGATGTCTCAGAGAAATTGACAACTTTTGAAGGGTAAATCAGGCTATAAGTTCGATAAAGGTTTAGGGTCAAGATACAGTTTTCTGATTCTGAAGTCTCAAATTATTATAGTAGTCATTGTGCAAATAAAGTACAAGTCTCATTTTGAATATAATCTCTAGCAATTATTTTTTACTATCTTTTGCATAGCTCGTTCGACCAGTCACCATGGTGCCTAGTGTTCCAGGAATTCCAGGTCCTTCCTCTCCTCAACCAGTACAGTCAGAAGCAAAAATGGTAAACAAGATTTTATTCTGTACATTTCTTGAGACTGTTTTGAATTACTTATTTCCATTAAAGCTCACTTCAAATGCACGATTTAGATCACATTTGTAAAATTATGAACTGCATTTTACTATTAGAAGAAACAAATTTTAGGAAAGTAAAGCTTCATTAGCGTGGTGACTAGTTAGTGATGCTTTAAAACAGGCATGTCCAACCTGCAGCCCATAATGGCTTTAAATGAGGCCCCATACAAATTTCTAAAAAATGAGATTTTTTTTGCAACTTTTTTTCTTTCCAGCTCATCAGCCATCTTTAGTGTTAATATGTTTTATGTGTGACCCAAAACAATTCTTCCAATGAGGTCCAGTCCAGGGAAGCCATAAAGGTTGGACAGCACTGCCTTAAAATAAATGGATAAATTGGGAGTACATTTCTAAACACACTCTCCTCCTGGTGGAGGCTAAGGATATTACAGCTGAAACTAGATGCAATCATCTGAAGGTAGTGAGGTTATGAGGTTTTAAACAGTGATAGAAATTCGTAAAGCTGTATTAGCAAGAATTCTAAAATGTTCACAAGTTAATAAACATTGCACCTGTATATATATATATATATATATATATGTATATATATATATATATATATACACATATATATATCTTATATAAAGAAAAATCATTTTTGAATTGTGTTTCAAAACACAATTGGCACAGAAATTGGCATTTAAGGGATGAGTTATAGATTAAGAGTCAGGAGACATGATGTTATTTTAATTTTAATCCTAATTCTATTCACCATCCTTAACCCAGCCACTTTAACTTTTCTGAAACTCAGTTTCCTCATCTATGAAATAAAGGGATTAAACAGACTTCTGGGATTCCTCTTAGCCATAAATTCCTATCAATTTTCTTGGCAGAAGACCTGAAGCTGCTGCTTTTTAAAAATTCTCTTTATCCTTTATGTTTTACATTTCAGCTAGTGTCTTTATTTAAAATGACAGTAAACTCAATATCATAAGTAAGTGAATCCTCTCAGAGGCCTTGTGATAATTAATCTCATGCTAAAGGATAACAGAGCCACAATTTTGAATCATGGCTTTGGGCAGAGAGCACTATTTATTCTTATCACTTGAGTTATGAACCTTTGAGGCAAAAGATGGAGTCTCAATGAGTATTTTTTGCAATCATTTTGCACTTGTTATATGTGCTTAAGGACATTCCTGAGCTAACTCAATATGCGTGGTCTATTTTATTAGCCACCCAGTTCCTAGACCCTAGGCCTCAGGACCATGGTATACTAACTCTAGGAGAAGGTCTCTATGGTTTGTGAAGTGAGGGTAAGGACAGCAGTTGCCGTATGCTGAGCTTCCACACAAGGATTGTGGATTTCCATCACAGCTTTGGGAACTTGGGAGGGCCCATATGCCAAACTTGGAGGACCCATATGCCAAAAGAAGGGAATAGAATGTCCCAGATTGAATGCCAACAGGAGTTCCCTGTGATGAGATGGCCCCATGGAATTCCTGAATGGGAATAGAGGATCTTTATTTTCCTCCACAACCAACTTGCAGTTCAGCCAGTAGCTGGACTAATTTTCCAAAAAGCTGTATACAATACAGTACCTCTTCTGTACATCATCTTTTTAAAATCAGTGTAATTCTCCCTTATACAGTGTGAAATACTTCAGGGCAAATTCTTCTTTATAGCAACTAATGAGTGTATCCTTACAAAATGGATAAATAGTTATTAGGCACTATACTGACTATAAATTTGTATACATAAAATCATATATTGCAGGGCTTTAAATTTTTTTTTGTGATTCTGCATTAGTACAAATAATCTGAAATTGGCATGTGATAACTTTAACAATAAAACTTATACATGATCTGAATGAATAATAGTTGGTTGAAGAGTATAAAAATGAGCTGGTTATTCATTGTGGCAGGAGAACTTGGAAACCTGACAAAAAATTTTCCGTAACAGAATGTTTAGGTCAGAGCTTTGGAAATACTACGCTGAATCTTCCTTACTTGATAGCGAAAGAACTTCACTGGGAATGTTTTTTATACTTTTTACTTTAAAATTCAATTAACGAGGACTGAGTAGAGTAGAAATAGGAGTTAAAGAGATCATATTGTTGTACTGCATCTAAAAATATTTTTACTCAGTGGACTTCTTTTCCTTACAAATTAATTCAGAAAGAACAAAAACAGATGTAAAGAAATACTCTTGGCTTACAAGAGTAGGACATATTTGTAGAAATGATTATAGCACTTCCCTAAGTATCATTTTCTAAGTCACCAGGAAATTAATAAGAATAAAAGTATTTTCTATGCTCATATATTAAAAAAATACCAAAGCTGTAGCTTTTACAAATTTAGATATGGAAAACAGTCACTGGTTGAAGGCCCCCCAAACAGCATGGGGAGTCAGAGATTGCCCCACTTAAATTTAATAATTTAAATAAATTTCTTATTTAAATTTGCTAATGTGAAATAGCTATATTTAGATGATTGCCTATTTTAATTGGGATAATAAATATGATTGTTCTATTTTTAATTAACTACAAAGTCTTGGAAATTAGTCTATTTCCTTATTTTTTAACTTTTCATTATTGAAAATTGCAAGCATATACTAAGTAAATAGTATAGTATAATGAACGCTCATGCACCCATTATGCTGCTCCAATTATTAGTGATATAACTGCCATTCTTATTTTATCTATACCTCAGACCACCCCCTACTCTCACTCATTTATTTATTTTTTTTTGCATTAAATTTCTGATTGTATTTATTTTTTTGTTTTGTATACTGAAGTTTTATTATTTTATTTTTTTGGTTAAATTTATTGGAGTGACATTAATTGATATCAATTACGGTACATTGTTTCCAGTTGTACAATTCTACATTACATTGTCTATATCGCATTATGAGCTCACCACCCAGAATCAGCTCACTTTCCATCACAGTGTGTTTGATTCCCTCTCTCTTCTCTCCCCCACTCATCTCTCTCACCCACCCACCCCCCTTACCCTCAGGTAACCACTAAACTATTGAGTGTGTCCATGAGTGTTTGTTTCTTTGCTCCTTTCAGTTTTATATCCCATCTATAAGTAAGGTCATATGTTTCTTGATCCTTTCATCACTCAGTTATTTTTAACAAGCCTTTTTAAAATAAAATTTACATACATTGAAATGGACCGGTTTTAACTGTGCAGTGTTGATAAATCAGTGCATGCGTATAACTCACACCCCTATTGTAGTGTAGAACATTAACATCGACCCAGAAAGTATCTTTATTTTCCTTCCCAATCAGTTCACTTCCCCCAACTGTTCAGATATTAGTCATCAGCAGTTAGTTCTAAAACTTCATATAAATGGAATCAATATATATACTCTTGTGTCCAGCTAAACATATGTCTGAGATCTATCCAGGTTGTTGAATATATCATAGTTTGTTTCTTCTGTATTGCTGAGTAGTAGTCCATTGTGTGAATAGAATACACCAAAATTTCTATCCATTCTCTGTTGATGGACACTTAATGGCTTTTAGTGTTTAGCTGTTGTGATTAAAGCTGTGTACCTGTGCACATTTTTATATAACTCTTTTGTGGACATATATTTTCATTTGGTCTGTCTACCAATGAGTACACTTACTAAGTCAGAGGGCAAATACCGTATTTTCCGGCGTATAAGACGACCGGGCGTATAAGACGACCCCCTAATTTTACAGTTAAAACATAGGTTTAGGCCTATATTCGCTGTATAAGACTACAGCCTCGGAAGTGGGGGGTAGTCTTATACAGTGAATATAGGCCTAAACCTATGTTTTAACTGTAAAATTAGGGGGTCGTCTTATATGCCGGAAAATACGGTATACATTTAACTTTATAAGAGACTGGGAGAGCTTTTTCCAAAGGTATACGTCCCACAAGCAGTGCGTGGGAATTCCAGTTGTTCCCACATATTTGCTAATATTTGGTTTTGTTTATCATTTTTCTTGTAGACATTCTAGGAGTGTATAACAGTACTTTGTGGTTTTAATTTGCATTTCCAATTTGGCCAGACCTTTTTTGTGATATCTTTTTCCCATTTTTAATTTGGGTTACCTGTCTTTTATTACTGTGTTATATGAATTTTTTTCTATATATACTAGATAACAAAATTTTTTGTTGTACATATCTTACAGATATTTTCTCTTAGTCTATAGCTTGTCTTTGTTTTTCCTAATGGTATATATGTACTATCATTGATTACTACTGTTATCTTTAATATTTCCTTTCTCCCACTTAATTGGGTTTAATTTTCTAATCTTTTTTAACTTCTTAAAATAAAAGCTTAGGGGAAGCCGGGATGGCTTAGTGGGTTGAGCGCTCACTTTGCAGCGCCGGGAACCGAGGATTGAATCCCGGCCCCGGCCCGTGCAGAACCATATGCTGAACTGGGAGCTCCCCCAGTTCAGTTCTCTCTCTGTCTCTGTATCTCTCTCTCTCTCTCTCTCTCTCTGTCAAAATAAATAAATAAATAAAAATATATTATTAAAATAAAAGCTTAGACTTATATCTTTTTACCTTTTCAGTATTTGCATTTAAAGCTATATTTTTCTCTGTGCAGAAATTTTGATATGCTATATTTTTATTATCATTCATTTTCTGATATCTCTTATAATTTCTTTGAGCTACCAGTATGAATTATTTAAAAATGTGTCATTTCCAAATATTTTGGGGCTTTTCTCTATATGTTTTTCTTACTGGTTTCTGTTTTAATTACACTGTGATTTGGTAACATACCACCTTTGATGTATTTGAT
>PVKE010005828.1:30893-57233 GCA_004027555.1 Craseonycteris thonglongyai
TTTTTTTTTTTTTTTAGAAAAATATATTTATTTTCTTTAAGAAAATAATCAGGGGAAGCTGGGATGGCTCAGCGGGTTAAGCACTCGCTTTGCAGCCCCGGAGACTGGGGATCGAATCCTGGCTCCGGCCCAGGCAGACCCATATGCTGAACTGGGAAGTGCTCCCAGTTCAGTTCTTGCCGGGACCTATGCAGGAGGCTCCCAGCCCAGTTCTTGCCCTTCACAGCCCCGTGCCCACCTGTGGAGTGAAACTATATGGAAAACTAATGCTGTCAACTATTGGAGACTGCTCTGGACCCTCCCCCTTTTCTCTGTCTCTCTCTCTTTTTCAAAACCAATAAAAATAAATCTTTAAGAAAATAATCAAAACTTCTCCCCATGCATTTTAAAACACAAGAACATATCACAAGATACTATAAGATAAATTATTAGTATTTTATTTTATTGTTTTTGTGTTAATTGTTAAATTTATTGGGGTGACATTGGTTAGTAAAACTTTATTGTCTATGCATTGCATTGTGTGTTCACCACCCACAGTCAATTCTCTTTCCGTCACTGTATATTTGATGCCTCCTCCCCCCACCCCCTATGAACCTTATTATCTGTTTGATTTAAGAATTTTCAGTGCTTTTATATGTAATCATCAGCATCAACTATACTTATATATTGTTGGAAGTTCAAAACAAACATACCAATCTTGGGGAATAACCAGAACTACTTTGGTTTTTGTAGTTTAACTAACATTTATATATTTTTGCCCCAGTCTCATTTAACAGTTATTTCTATTGATTATTATTTATTTGACAAACATTACTTGGATACCAAGAAATTCAGTATATGTGATACTAAATTTAAATTTTGAGATTTTTTTTTTTTTTTTTTGCAAATGTTGCCAGTGATCATCAAGAGTCAAAAAATTTTTATCTTTAAGAAGACCATTATTAGGATTGTGGGATAGTTCAACAGGTTGAGTGCTTGCCTTGCAACCACAAGGTCTGGGGATCAAGTCCTGGCCCTGGCCTGTGCAAACCCTTTTGCTGAACTGGGATGCATCTCCCATGTGGAAGGCCCCAGTTCTCACCCCATGTAGCCCCACATTCACCTGCGTGGAATGAAACCATGTCACAACTAATGATGTACAACTGTGGAGACTGCTCTGGGCTCTTCCTCCTTTTCTCTGTCTCTGTCTCTATCTGTCTCTCCTTTTCTCAAAACAATAAAATAAATCTAAATAAATAAATAGCCATATTGATTTATTCTAACATGCACCAATAAGATGATATCAATTAGGTATTTGTTTTCTGTTTTTGATTATTTGATGCCTTTGTTAATGGTGACTTTTGTGTACAAAAATCATTATTCAGGAACTGTCTAAAAGTATTAAATTTTTTTAAAGTTGCAAATTTAAAAACTTTGGTCTTCCCTAAGTTCTCAAGTCCAATTTACAAATCTAATATCAAAATTATCACTGTTAAAGGATTTAAACATCTTAAACTTTATTTTAAACTTAATATATCCTGTTTTCTCTATAGGTACCACAGCTGTCTAAAAAACTTTCCCAAGTATTTTAATAATCTTTCAATTTAATTAAATTATAGATATAATGATTCTTGGTTTTCGTAAACATTCCTGTATAATTTAGAGGCTAAATAAGATTATCTTAGCTCTTCAACTAAAAACACAGGAATAAATCAGTCTCTTAAATATTTTAAATTGAAATCCAAGGGTGATTTGTTATTCTGTGTGGCAACTTATTTTAGGTACTTTTAGAACATAAAATACCAAATAGGTACAGATTATTTCTATATTTGAATTAAAATGTCATTGTCATTGATCTACTTTTTTAAGCTTCAAGGGGGCTAAAAATAAAAAGACTTATTACCAAATGAAGAAATAGTTGTACAATCCCAATTGAACAAAGTTGTGACTGGGTTCATATCCCAGTACACAGAAGTATCACAGGACTTTATTCTCTTCTCCATCATTGATAGAACTCCAAATCCATACTTTCCAGATGAGTCGTTCCCAGCTCACATCTATTAAATAGATTTACATTAAATGTTAAATAATTTTTCTGACTATTCATCAGCCTGCAGCCCATTTGATAATGGTGACTTTTGTGTACAAAAACCAGTATTCAAAGCCTGCTTAAATATAATTATATTATAATAAAACTTATACTTTCTTCTTTCACTGCTTTAGTTGGATTTTGCTTTGTTGTTTTCAACTCTGAAAATATTTATAAAACATCCTCCCTGTTTGGTTCTGCATCTCTGTTAAGGATTCATTTGACTTTTGTGATCACATGCTAAATTAGTGTAGCAGTGGTCATTCTGCTAAAATGACCTGTGGTTACAAGACAATATAAGAGAAATGTCAGTATTGGAACACATAAAATAAATAGCAGACTACAGCTGGAGAAAAACTTATTGCTGATGCCCAGTGATTTGCAGGAGGAAGATATTATATGCATTGTGTTGGTGTCTACTATAAATATTTAAATAAGATCCTTATTTTCTGCTAAAGAAATTTATTTGATGCAGCCGTTTGGTTTTTGTGTGTGTGTGTTTTTTTTAATTTTAAGAACTTTAAATCTTTGGAAAAGTAAGACTGTGGCAAAAAAGTTTAGGTGGGGGTCCACAGATAGGATTACCTAGCACTTCTTTTTTTACAGAGAAAACTCATTTTTTAAAGATTTTAAAAATATAGCTAACATGCAATATTATATTAGCTTCAGTTATACACCACAGTTATTCAACATATATACTCAAAGAAGTGATCACCGTAAGTTGAACAGCCATCTGACACCATGCTATCACAATATTTTTGGCAATATTTCTTATGCTGTACATTATTTCCCCATGAGTTATTTGTTTTATACCTGGGAATTTGAAACTGTTACTACCTTTCACCTTTTTGCCACCCACCCCTTTTTTTTAAATTATCAGTTACAGTTCATATTCAATATTAGTTTGTATTAATTTCAGGTGTACAGAACAGTGGTTAAGAGTAGACATTTGTATAATTATCTAGTACTTTTTAATACTGCACAAAAATTTGTAGGATCTATTTCTACAAAATTGCACTGGCTCTAACCAAACTTAAGTTCAGGGGTTTTGTTTGTCATTAAGCACATAAATCCTAGATATTATCCGTGTTATTCTTAAAAAAAAAAAAATTTTTTTCTAATGTAATATTTGTAATCAAAATAAAGCTTCTGAATGTTAATCATCTAGGAGTTTTTTTTAGGAAGATTTAGTAAAGTATTTAAGTAGTGGTCTCCAGAATCATTCCTTTAAGACTTGTGTGACAAACAGAAATATCCTTGCACACAGTGGGTAGCCAGTAGGTTTTCTGCAGGGGGTTTCTACTGAGAGCTGACAGAGGGCATCTTGGCAAATGTTCAGAAACCTACATTAACTTAGTTGGGCCCTGCATGGAACCTCATGTTCAGCAGAATTCTTCTGACCTGCCTCTGCGTGCCAAGCTAATCAGCAAACACCTAATGAGCCCACGCCAAAGAAACAGACTCTCCCCCAACCTACTCATTTTCATATGTTCTCTGGGGGTGGGGAGACAAGACTTCATAAGGACTGATGATGCTGCAAAGACCACAATAATGATAATTAACTTGCTGAATTTAGAAGATTATGCTGTTAATTAGTTGCAAAATAAAGATAAGTAATAGAGCAGCAGATGGTAGGATAACACCCAGGAGAAGGAGGGTTATTACTCTGATGAGCTTTTGTGGCACATATGAAATATGAATCTGACTTTCTCATAAATTGTTTCTAGAGAACATTATATATTTTTGAACTCTGATGGAGTAGATTGTTCCTGCTAAGTTTTGACAGATTAATAAAATTTGCTTTCAAGGTACAACACATAACATAGAATTTGAATAGCAAATTATTTTTAGCAGATTAGCTCTTAAAATTAGTATGTCAATTAATCAGCACAACAAACTGTTCAGCCTTTAATTAATTTAATCCATATCTAAGAAAAAAAGTTTGCAATAGAGTAGTTGAATGTTATGTCGCTAAAAATTAATTCTAAACATTAAAAAACTAGTCTTAGAAATATAAGAAAGGTATTTTAGAGTTCTTTCAAACAATGTATATACCTTTAGTTTAAAATTAAAATTATGCCTACTTTTTATTGTACATGTTGGAGAATATAGACCTTTTAATCTTGTTAAGTACTCAGATTTTTTTACTTACACTCAATTTCTCTATTGAGAGAAATTTTGATCTTAGTAATGGACTGACTGACCAATGTCTGATATTTTTATCAGTTACTGATATGCTTAATACTTAATATTAGGCAAAAGCTCTAATTTGGCATATCTTTTGTTTAAAATAATGTTCAGTGAACTGGGAGTCAACAGACAATTTCTTGTCCTAGCTGTGCTTCTAGCTCACTCTGTGATTCTGGGAAGTAATTTCATACTTTGGGCCTTAGTTTCTTTATAAGATGGTGATTGGACTAACTTATTTCATATATCTCTGCTAGCTCAGCAGTTATATTGGAAAATAAATTCCCATTATACTTACATGTTTTCATTAAATTTTTTGAACTAAAGTTTTTGGAATTCTTTAAAATGTTTCATACAGGTGGATTGTAGATTTCCTTATTTTATGAAATTTATATGAATCCTATTTAGTGACAACTTTTTTACCCAATCTATTCTAATTTTGTTTAGCATACATATATATTTACTGCTTTTTTAAAAATCTGCATTTCAGAGCAGTGTTAATTAACGCTTGAAAATCTTTTTCTTAAATTTTGTACCCAGTGGCACACATTTTCAAGTCAGACCCATTGTAATCAATGTAACAGCATGGAGCAAACATTAGCGTTTCTTCCCTTGAATGAGTACTGTATACCCTAGGGCAGTCAAGAGAGGATAATGAATGAATACTGATGCTGCTTTTAAGTGTTCTATAAGGTAGTAACTTGCCCTACTAAAGATTATTCAAGAGAGTGATGTTTATGTACTTCAGACTCCCTTATGTGCAGTTACTGTATTTCATTAATTCTACGAGTTAAGCTCTCCACTATAAAACTTTAAATGCTCTTCAATTCTGTGATGTGTGCTACCTAAGGACATAAAAATGTTTTGCCAACACAATTTACCAAGCTTCACATCTCAACCACTATTTTTATTTATGTATATTTTATCTCCAGATAAGAAAACCCTAATCTTAATAGTAGAGATTGGATACCATTCATTGTATTTTGATATCTAACATTCTGTTTTAAAAGATATAATTATGCAGAGTGACCACCTTCCCAGATTCTTTTTTGTTCTGTTTATATGACCCACACTTTTAAATTTCTCTCTCTCTAACTCTTAATTGTTCTTTGACCATTTAGCCTAAATATTCCTACCTGATTATAGCCAACTACTGCTTTGGTCACCTACCTAATTTTACTTTTAATTAATGTACTTCCATATTGTCCCATCAATTATAAGTGTCCCAAGTTCCCATGACTTAGCCTCTAAGTGGTTATTTCTGCTTGTTTAAAAGAAAAATAAAGAAACAAGGAATCATAATTTTATGTGGATTCTGAAAGCTACAGTGTGTAATATGGTCTTGAGAATATATTTTTCATAATAAAAATGTCTGAGGCTAATCCAGTGCTTAAGATGACCCCCAGTGTATAATACATTTATTTTCCTAAGTACATTTTGAAAATACAGAAGTATAGGAACTCTTTTGATTCTTTGGCATCCGCACCTCCACACCCCTGGAAAATAGAGGCCTCAGTAGCTGTTTTTGAAGAAATAAGGAAGCTGACATTTGAGAAATATTTTTATGAGCCCTGTTTGAGTGTTATATTTCATCTTTACCTTCACCCTGCAAGGAAGTTGTTGTTATTCCCAGTTTTATAGATAAGGAAACTGAGACTCAAAGATTAAATGATTTTTTGAGAGTCATACTGATAGTTTAAGGCAGAGTTAAATTCTAAACACAAAGTGTCTTCTCAGCCACATTATGTCCACAAATATGTATATAGTATACATTATGTATACTGACCAGTGAAGATACTAGGACTTAATACGGTGCTATTTGTAATTCATAAAGTGTACTCTATAAGAAAAAAAGTAAAAAACATACCTGATCCTGGGGTGGTATGGCTTTAACTGGTATAGTATCAGACTTGGCATTCCTAACCATTGGTGCTTGTCTTTTGAATCATTAAGCCATCCAGCCTCAGAATATATTTCGTGATCTTTCCTTGTGTTTTTTTAGCAAGTCCACGATTTGAATCAGCTTAAATACTGTTTGACCTTAGGCAAATGATCTCTGGTTTCCTAATCTGTAAAATAGGGATGTCGTCTTATTAAAAACCCTTCGATAACACACCACCACAAATAGATCTCAAGGATATTATACTGAAGCTGGATTCAAAAGGCTATATACATTGTTTGATTCCATTTATGTGGTATTCTGGAAAGCAAAACTTTGGGATCAGAAAATAGATTAGTGGTTTCTAGGAGCTGGCTGTGTGAAAAGAGTGACAAGAAAGGAGCGTGAGGGAAATTTGGGGGTAATAGAACTGTACTGTATCCTGACTAGAGGTTGGTTTCATGACTGTATGTGCTTGTTAAAGCTCATAGAACTGTACACTAAAGCGTTCATTTTACTGTATGTAACCTATAACTCAGTAAAACTTTTAAACTACTGACTTTGTTTTTAAAATCATATCCAGAATCTACAATGATTAGCAGTAAGGAGAAAATGCCCACTAACAATTGTCCAGGTATAATTTTACCTCAGTGGAAATCTTGGTGATCTTTTCATATATGCTTCAGTTTTTGAGGGATCTGGAACACTTAATAGAAGGTAAGAAGATGTGCATAGATGAAAATAAAGAAACTACAAATTTTTGCATAGTTGTAAAATTTTCTAAATTGTTCTTAGTTGGAGTGAATGAAAGCAATTGTATTAGAATCATTTGGGGGCCTTTTTCAAAAGCTCTTCTCTCTTACCCGTGTCTTTCTGCAATATATAGTGAAGGGAAAGAAAAAATTGGTAAAAATCTGTTTTTAATATGTAACATCCTGACAATTATATACTTCTAGAAAGTTTGGAAAACACTGGATAGTCTTCAACACAGTTCTTATGTTTGTAGCCTCTCTCCCACACAGATACACACCTGACTGTGGATCTTAGGAAAATGTAATGGACCAATTTCTGAATTAAAATTTGTGAAAAAACTTTATTTTGGGCTACATCTCAGTTATTAAGAAAAATATCAGCAATAATACAGTTCCCAGGTCTCTCAGGTCCCTAAGGTATTATGGTATAATTATCTTGTGCTGATTATTTCAGATTTACAGATCACAACAATGTAACTACCCCCAAAATCACATGTGATATTTCACCAAAGAAACCAATTTCTTTATATTAGCAAATATATTTCTTGTTCACCTATGTAAAAAATCAATGTATCGGTTACTAAAAGGGATGCAAATAAATATGAGTCAATCTCTGCTCTTAGAAAGCTTGCTGTCTGGTTGGAGAGATAATATATTCACATATGATATGTTTTGCTGATAGAATAATAAACTTTATTCAAGTTGCATTCTTATAAAGAGGTAGCCATAAATGTCTAGGGCCTCGTCCTAACAGATCTATCATACTTAGGTATAATTCAGTTAAGTGGCAAAGTGGAACATAATGGAAGGGATAGACTTGGAACTAAATCTGCTTACTGCAGACAGGAAAGACCTAAGGGAGGCAAAACCAGCTGCAGGTTCTCAGAGGAGGTTTAGTCTGACAGACATTATAGTGGCCTAAAAAAATCATCACATTATTGTCAAAGTAAGCACTGATATCAAACCTGTCATCAGAGATCAGGTGGACCTAAACCTGGAAAAGAAGAGATTTAAGTCTAAGAGCCTGAGAATATTGGGATATATGATATAGGAATGGGATGGGGGAAAAAATAGGTGAAAGTGTAAATAGTTACCTTGAATTGCTAACAAAGCTAATTATTTTCCATCAATAATGTTTATATTTTTTACTCTTTTCTCAAAATTGATTAAGAATAGCAAAGTATAGAATTTACTAGGAAAATAAACCTCAAGCTTTACAAGGGTCCTTTTTGTTTATCTTATTGATAGTTATAATGATCTTAGGAATGCAATGAATTATGATAAATCAAAACTAATTTGAAGGCCCAGTGAATTTATACATTCCTTAATATCTTTTTTGGTTAGCCAAAGGATATGTTAGGAGTTAGATTTAGGTGGAAAGTGAAGAGCTTTTTTTTAATTGGTGTTTGCATTTCAGAGATTAAAAGCTGCTTTGACCCAGCAACATCCTCCTGTTACCAATGGTGATACTGTCAAAGGTCACAGTAGCGGATTGGTTAGGACTCAATCAGAGGAATCTCGACCACAGTCATTACAACAGCCAGCCACGTCCACTACAGAAACTCCGGTATGTGTGTTGTTTTTATCATTGAGCACTGTTGCCATCCTTTAAAAAAAGAAAGTGTAACTTAAATGACAACTTAAAATAATTTTTTTTTGAAAAAAATTATTTTTGGTCATATTTTTATTCCAAAAATGTATCAGAAGCCTTAGGAAAAGATAGTTCAATGTAAAAGTATTGATATTGAATAAATAAGTCAGTTTAATCTGTTGAGTAATTATTACTGTGTAAAATAACCGTGTACGTGTGTTGGTCTGACATGGCACAGTATCCATCAATACTTTTTAAGTTTTATTTGTTTATTAATTTTTTGACAGAGAGAGAGAGAGAGAAGATACAGAGAGAGAACTGAACTGGGGGAGTTCAGCATATGGGTCCGCACGGGCCAGGGCTGGGATTCGATCCTCGGTCCTGGGGCTACAAAGTGAGCGCTTAACCCACTAAGCCATCCCGGCTTCCCTGGTCAATACTTTTTAAAGGAAACATTTTTCTTTTGATTGTATTCAACAAGTACTCTATATAGGTATTACATTACTAACATAAATCAAATGATTCTTTAATTAAAATTTGTGAAACATCACTAACGGAAAAGATAAGCATTATGGCAGCTGTTTGTACTAGAGGCCCTTGTCATTTATCTCGTTTATGACTGCCTATTAGATGATTGATATTTCTGTATGTCTACAGTATATTTCCGCAATAAGGGTTACAGTATACTCTGAGTTAACTGGCACCCACAGGGATTGGTAGGTGCTGGATAAATGTACCCAGGACTCTCAAGCAGCCAGCAAAACTCTCAAGCAACCAGCAAAAATGTTGAAGATTTTTTGTACCTGTGGCTTGAGAGTTTTGCTGATTATTTGAGTTCCAGTAAACTGAGAGTCTACTGTACTATATTTGTGTTAAATGTTTCAGAACTCTAGACCTATTTAAAGAATATTAGCATTGCCATTAAAAAGCAAAACTAGGAAAGCCGGGATGGCTCAGTGGGTTAAGTGCTCACTTTGCAGCCCCCGAGACTGAGGATCAAATCCCAGCCCCGGCCCGTGTGGACCCATATGCTGAACTGGGGAGTGCCCCCATTTCAGTTCTCACCGGGGTAAAGACCCCGGCCCAGTTCCTGCCCTGTGCAGCCCCACTCCCACCTATGGAATGAAACTGTGTGGAAAAACCAATGATGTGCAACTGTGGAGACTGTTCTGGGCCCTCCCCCCTTCTCTCTGTCTCTGTCTCTGTCTCTCTCTCTCTGTCAAAAACAATAAACAAATCTTTAAAAAACAAAAACTATCTATTTAAAGAAATACAGATAAATAGCAAGTTTTTGAATACCTCCTAATTATAGGTATTCAGATAATTGTATTTTATCTTTACAAAACTTAGGATAAAGTGAAATGTAGTTGTTATTATACTCCACTAAATAACTTTACAAGGGTCTGAGAGAGAAAATGTAAGTAAGTGATTGTGTTTTAATGTCATAATTCAGGGGTCAGCAAATGGGCTCATAGGCCAGATGAAGCCCATTTAAAAGAAAAGAAATAAATAATTTCATTTCCTTTTACAACTATAGTTCTCGTGCATCTAATTTTTATTTTTTTGTATTGTACATATGCTTTTAATTAACCTCAAATCCTTGTTAGGTATAAAAATATAGAACTATAACTTTAACAGTTTTCACATGTAATACTTGTGATTAATCTTTGCTGTAGTAGCTGAGTTGTCAATTATAAAAAGCAGTTATTCTCTATTCAGCCAAATGAGTAAAAGAAAAAAACCAGCCATTATCAGTAATTTAAGAGGATGAAGAAAATATTTCAAGGTTGTCATTCTTGAAGCCAGCCATAGAAATACTTTTTTGTAAAAGATTATTATATAGATTAGGGAAAGATAGAAGGTTTTTTTGTTTATATTATTTTAAAATGTAATTTTATAGATAAAAGATTGTTTTCAGTTTTCTTTGGCTCATGTGTCTGTGGCCACAAAATGCTGTTTCCTTTGCACTACCAAGGGTTCATTTCATGTCTCCCACAGTCAGATGTTCTGTGGCACAGTTTTGGGATTTGTGAGAGGGTTGGAGATATTTTTGTTCTGTAGTCCCAGACACTAGACTAGGGGTGGCGAACCTTTTGGCGATTGAGTGCCAAAGTTTATGAAATAAGAGTATACTCGCTCGACTCGTGTGCCAACCCATCGAGTGAGATAGAGGTATCGATTATTTTTATGTCTATAAGAGCATAAACAATAATTTTTTAAATGGTATTCACAGCTCCACGTGCCGAAATAATTGCTCCGCTTGCCACTTTGGGCACGCTTCCCATAGGTTCGCCACCCCCGCACTAGACAGTATCACTAGTAAGTGAAGATTTCTGTCTCTGACCGAGTTGATCT
The DNA here is from genome assembly GCA_004027555.1 of Craseonycteris thonglongyai. NCBI lineage: Eukaryota > Metazoa > Chordata > Mammalia > Chiroptera > Craseonycteridae > Craseonycteris > Craseonycteris thonglongyai. The sequence goes on from PVKE010005828.1 coordinate 41,726, forward strand.
ATTGAAGGATGGAAGATAAATTAAAATGAAAATATGGATCCTTGAGGGATTCTACCTACCAAGAAAATGAGTGTTAATAATTACATGAATCTGACCCTTAGAAGACTGACCCTAACTTTCAAATATGAAGAAAAGCTGAGTAGAATCATGCTCCCCATAATGACATTTCAGTCAATGACAGACTGCATATATGACATTGGTTTCATAAGAATACAGTATGTACTTACAAGCAAATCTACAATGAAAAAAAAGAAATCAAGTGTATTTCTGGAGAGTGATAACTCCTAAAGAGAAGGCTCAGGCAGGTCCTTCAGGAAATATTCTAGAAGAAAGCATTGTTCTCATAGGACATGACAGCTCCATTCTTGTCATTGCCCCTGAAGACTTTTCAGTGGGACAAAATATGCAGGTGGATGACAGTGATATTGATGGTCCTGACCCTGTGTAGGTCTATGCTGGGTTTGTGTCTTAGTTTTTAACAAAAAAAGTTTCAAAAGTATAAAAGTAAGATTTAAATATTAAAAAAAAATTTTTTGTATAGCTATACAGTGTAAGTTTTTTTTGTTTTGTTTTTAAAAGATCCATCTTCATTGGTTTTTAACAGAGAGAGAGACAGAGAGAAGGGGGAGGGCCCAGAGTAGTCTCCATAGTTGACATTAGTTTTTCCATATAGTTTCACTTCACAGGTGGGCGTGGGGCTGCGCAGGGCAGGAACTGGGCCGGGAGCCTCCCGCATAGACCCCAGCAAGAACTGAACTGGAGACACACCCCATTTCAGCATATGGGTCCGACTGGGCCGGAGCCGGGATTCGATCCTCGGGCTCCGGGGCTGCAAAGCGAGTGCTCAACCTGTTGGGCTAACCCCAGCTTCCCTACAGTGTAAGTTTTAAGCTAAGTATTAGAGTCAAAAAGTTTTGTGAAAAGTTTAGGGATGCTGGTTTAGCTCAGCAGTTGAGCGCTTGTCTAACAATTGCGAGGTCCCGTGTTCAATTACCAGCCCTGGCCCATCCAAACCCCATATGCTGAACTGCAGCACAACTGGTAGCCACCGGATGACTCAATGGCAAAGGTTCTTGCCTCCCATGCAGGAGGCCCCCTGGTTTGGTTCTTGCCCCACATGGCCCCACATCCACTGTGGAATTAAAACCATATCAGAATTAATGATGTATGACTATGGAGACTGCTCTGGGCCCTCCTCTCTCTCCCTTCTTCCTTCCTTTCCTCCCTCCCTCTCCTCTCAAACAATAAATCTTTTTTTAAAAAGTACACTTGGAAAAATATAAGATCTCACATGATCATTTGTGTAACATTTTCAATATCTTCATATTATTTCTGTGTAAATGAAAATATTATAAGAACTTTAAAAATATATAATAGTTGCTTAGTGAAAAATCTTTGTTTTTTAGCAGTGCTCATTTATTTTGAATTTGCTAAACCACAGAGTGATCTTCACATTTTCCCAAAACATTGACATTTTTAACGAGACTTTGAAAATAAAGTTAGTAGCTCTCCCCATCTGTTACCCTTTCCTACCTGTGTTAATTCATACACTAGATACAGATATAAAAATCTTCCATGGGGAAGCCAGGATGGCTCAGTAGGTTAAGCGCTCACTTTGCAGCCCCGGGGACCAAGGATCGAATCCCGGCCCCGGCACATGGGGGCCCATATACTGAACTGGGGAGCGCTCCCGGTTCATTTCTCACCGGGGTAAGACCCCGGCCCAGTCCCTGCCCTGTGCAGCCCCGCGCCCACCTGTGGAATGAAACTGTGGAAAAACCAATGATTTACAACAATGGAGACTGTTCTGGGCCCTCCGCCTTCTCTCTGTCTCTGTATCTCTCTATCTCTCTCTCTGTCAAAAACAATAAAAAGAAAATCTTCCCTTTGTGTTTATGATAGACTTCTCCAGCTCACACAACTCCACAAACCCAAAATACAAGTGGTCGTCGAAGAAGAGCAGCTAATGAAGATCCTGATGAAAAGAGAAGGAAGTTTCTGGAGCGCAATAGAGCAGCAGCTTCAAGATGCCGACAAAAACGGAAAGTCTGGGTTCAGTCTTTAGAGAAGAAAGCAGAAGACTTGAGTTCATTAAATGGTCAACTGCAGGTATGGTGCATATATGTAAATTTTATTTTACTTATTTTAATAATCTTTTTTTTTTTTTGACAGAGAGAAAGAGAGAACTGAACTGGGGGAACTCCCCCGTTCAGCATATGGGTCCACACGGACCCGGGCTGGGATCCGATCCTCAGTTGCCGGCGCTGCAAAGTGAGCGCTTAACCCACTGAGCCATCCCGGCTACCCCCATTTTTTAGTAATCTTGAACATAGCTCTTTCCTGTTTTTTCTAGTTAGCCATCTAGACATTTTAGGACATATTGGGTTTATATGAAACCTATAGTAAAGCATAGTTTTGTAAACCTATTTGAATACTGAGATGAATATAAAATTTTCAATACTTGATACAATGAAGAATTTTAAATTTAAGTATTGAATTGCATAGTACAAAAGTACTAAATAATTTGAAGTACTCTCAGGCTTAAACTTTATCAAGTTATGATATAAAATTAAACAAAGAATCTTAAGATTAAAAATATCACTAATATTTCACTTTTTATGTCCATTTTTTGGTTTATATCACAGCTATTAAGGTGCTTCAGTGCAGTTTTGCTTTTAAGTTCTTTTGTTCTTTGAATTATAAAGTTTGTTTTGTTTGTTTTATTTAAAGTGAATATAGTACTTAAGAGAGGTGCCAGATTTATAGCTTTGGAAACAGAAACAGACTCTAATTCTCCACAGAACACGTACAATGTGGCCAGTGGCAGTAGAAGAAATCATTTCATACTACCCTGCCATTGTGCCTCAGCTAACATTTCTTAGGAACATCATGGGGTAGAAAGGTTTTAAGGCTCCTTCCCCTTCAGTCCTTGGTAACATTTCCAATGATATGGTAATATGAGGTAGTACCAAGTCTGTTTCTTTCCCTTCTGTTTTTTCTTCTTTCCTTTTTTTTTTTAATGTTGTGAATGTTCTCCAGTAAAATCTTCGAAACTACCAATTGATGAATATCCATGAGAAAATTAATGTCAATGAATTGGTCAGTCTCCTAAGTTCATTCATTCCCAGTTAAAAACAAATCTTTCTATATAATCATAATTGATGATGAGACCTGCTTCCTTCTTAAATCTATCTTTAAAGATGTCACCATTTATATGTTTAAATGCTTAGGAAAAAGTTTCTAGCATCGGGCACGGATAGCATTTAATCTAATGTAAATTTCATAACTTAAAATGTTTTCATAGGTGAGGCTGATGTGCCTTGAGTATTGACATGTTACCTTTGGGACACATTATTTTACAAAACGTATCTTTAAATATTTATTTTAACCATTTAGAAAAAATTTGCCACATCAGAGAGACTTCAAGTATATACTTATATACTAGGGTATGTTAAGAAATTATATTATCATCTGGGAAATGAATTCTTACTCAGAACTATTTTCATAAATTCTTAGAAAAAAACTTTTGAATTTTTTTCTCCTAAATAAAATGGAACATATTATGGCTGCCAATTTATTTATACGAAGGCTGCCCAGAAAAATGCAGCCATAATGTCTCTCTTTTTCATATTACATGGCTGGATACTTTCCAGACAGCCCTTGTACACTAATAAAATACCTATATTTTACCAGGTCTCTCTGTTAAAACAATAACTTTTTAAAAACTTTCAGCTATTAAATTTTCAAATAGTGGGGATGCTGGGATAGTTCAACAGGTTGAGTACTTGCCTTGCAACAACAGCACGGTCCAGGGATCGAATCCTGGTCTCAGCCCATGCCAACCCATATGCTGAACTGCAGCACAACTGGAACCTACCAGGATGGCTTGGCAGGGAAGGTTCTTGCCGGAAAGCCCCTAGTTCAGTTCCTGCCCCTGTCACAACTAATGACATACAGCTATGGAGACTGCTTTGAGCCCTCCCCTCTTCTCTCTGTCTCTCACCTTTCAAAAAATAAAATAAATCTTAAAAAAAAAATTCAAATAGTATTCATATTACATTAACAAAGTGATTTAGGTATATCTGTTTTTTTCTTTTCTCCTAAAAATCATTCTTCTGAGTGACTTGGCTATTTTATAGTTGTATGACATTAAACATACTATTTTTTGTTAGCCTCAGTTGTCTTACCCTTAAAATAGAGATATATTACCTACTAGTCTACTTCTCTGGGCTGTTGCATAAATCAGTTGTATTAGAATGAATGCAAGTATTTTTAAATACATAAATTTTAATTGTAATGATAAATTTATCAATATTGTCCTTTGTAAGTTGGCTTATTGTGCCTTTTTAAGAAGTAAAAACATTTGAAAACTGTAAATGGTATGTAAATATATGGGCTCAGATACAAGTGTACTTGGGCTTTAGGTTGGACCAATTTTCTTCTTTGACCCAAGTTATAGCTGTACTAACAGCTTTTAATGAGACACATGTGTTGGTATTTCCTTAGGTATACTGCAGAACTGGTCACCATTACTAATAACTGGTGTTTTCAGACAACCTTGGAATATTCTGTATTCAAAATAAGCATGATCTTTACTTCATTAATCTCATGTTTTTTCCACCATGCAAACTATGATTGAAATGTCATTGTAAAATGTGTTACATTTTTAGATTTCCTATGTGGGGTAGAAATTTCTTGATTGGAGGAATATAGGCAAGATTTATCAAATAGAAGTCAAATTTAAGAAGTCATTAACTAAAGTTATATTCAGCTGTAGAGCTTAATACCTTAAATTACAAAAAGAATAAGTACTTTTAATCATTAAAACCTAACTGATGATGGCATCGTAATTAGATTAGAAAGTATTCTCAACTTTAGAGGTGCTTACCAAAATATGAAGACAGGTGAAATGATGTGTTGTCAGGGATGTTCTTTAAAGATTTATTTTTATTTTGGTTTTTTTTTTTTGACAGAGAGTGAGATACAGAGACAGAGACAGAGAGAAGGGGGAGGGCTCAGAACAGTCTCCATAGTTGCACATCATTGGTTTTTCCACATAGTTTCATTCCACAGGTGGGAGTGGGGCTGCACAGGGCAGGAACTGGGCCAGGGTCTTCACCCCGGTGAGAACTGAACTGGGGGAACTCCCCAATTCAGCATATGGGTCCACACAGGCCAGGGCCGGGATTCGATCCTCGGTCCCCAGGGCTGCAAAGTGAGCGCTTAACCCACTGAGTCATCCCGGCTTCCCAGAGATGTTCTTTAAAATACTTCTGCAAAAGTGAAAAAAAAAATAAGGTCCATCTGTATGTATTAACCCAAGAAAATGTCTATAATATATTGTTGTGGGTAAAAAGAAAGTTGATAGAAATAACCCAAATGTCCATCGGTGGATAAATGGATAAATATTAATAAATTGTGGTATATACATAAAATAGAAAATTACTTAACCATAAAAAGGACTGAAAGCCCTACTACAATGTGGATGAACCTCAAAACATGCTTAAGTGAAAGAAGCAAGACACAAAGTCACATATTTATTATATGACTCAATTTATATGAAATATCTGGAACAGATAAATTCATAGAGGCAAAATGCAAATTGGTCATTGCTGGGAACAGGGGAAGAGGAAAGAGGGAAAGAATGGTTAACAGGTAAGGGGTTTTATTTTGGAGTGACGAAGTGTTTTATAAGTAAAGGGAGGTGGTTGCACAACATTGTAAATGTACTAAATGCCACTGAATTGTTCACTTTAAAATGGTTAATGCTATACTATGGGAATTTCACTTCAATAAATTACTCAATAAAGAGTTGATTGCATACTAAAATGTATATGATAAATGTTTTTTATTAATAAAACTTTTATATGTAAGTTAAATAGATAAATGTAGGTATGGAAATTGCTATAGAAATGGATCCCTAATAAATATACGTAAAATTTTAGGAATAATGTGTACTAAGATGTTATACTTTGTTGTTTCAAGTGGATATATGATTTTTATTTTTTATTGTTTTTTAGTTATCAAATAAAATAAAAAGTTTTTAAATAAGTGACAGATAATAGTTTTCAGAGTGTGAACTTTTAACATGCTTTTAGTAGGTTCTGGGAGAAAATATTTATTTCGGTCTCCCAGCAGCAAAACCATGTGAAGAACAGAATGACTTGTAAAAAAAAAAATAGAATGTCAAAGAAATAATTAAACTGTACTTTATGTGAAAACATTCATCAATTCTACATTTTTTAATCCTTCACATGACATTCAGGCTTAACTGACCAGTGTAATGGGCAGAAATGACTCATGGTTACTTATGTATATATTATATACAATAAAACACTTAATGAATATTGAGATATAACTGTTCATATTTTTACCAAATATATATATTAGGTTTTAAAGAAAATATTAATTATTCAACCCTGATGCCCCACTCACTGAATTTAATTGTTTTAGCTTTCTAAAATCATTGCTTGAAAAACAATTTCATCAAATTGTATTAGAGACATTTATGGTAATCTAGACCAAGAATTGGATATGGGTTATAAATTATTATATCTTTAAGATAATAGATGATTTTGTTGTCTTTTACTTGAAGTGGTTTTAACCTCGTTATCGATTTGTCTTTCAGTTATATTCTTTTGGGAGGTTTTCAGTTTAAAATTTCAGCATGTTTTCTTTTTAAAGAGCTATTTATTTTATTGTTTTTTGACAGAGAGAGAGACAGAAGGGAGAGAGCCCAGAGCAGTCTCCATAGTTGACAGTGTTAGTTTTCCATATAGTTTCACTCCACAGTTGGGCACGGGGCTGAGCAGGGCAGGAACTGGGCCAGGAGCCTCCCGCATAGGCCCTGGCAAGAACTGAACTGGGGGCACACCCCAGTTCAGCCTATGGGTCCACACAGTCTGAGGCCAGGATTCGATCCTCAGGCTCTGGGGCTGCGAAGTGGGCTCTTAACCCGCTAAGCCATTCCAGCTTCCCCAACATGTTTTCTTTATGAACAAAAGTCAAAATCTTCTCTTTACTAATAGTAGCTCTTAACCAATTACTCTGTGAATAAAACTTGGGGATTTTGTTGTGGATTTTGCTTTTAGAACTTAAGTGTTGCAAAAAATAGAAGCTCAATAAATTGATAGAAGCATTCTTTGATAGCTGGATGCATTAGGAGTTATCACTTATAAGTTAATGATATGGAAAAGGTTTTGTTTATTGGCCCATTGACTTAAAGGGAATAGGATCAAATCTTTACTACCGGTATTTATCACTTGAAATAGAATGAGTTCAAGATGCTATACAACACATTTTAATTTGTGGAAAAAAAAAAATTAACTTGTGATGTTAATTTTTAATTGTATTGTAGATGGGATAAGGGTATTAGTGATCCACTTCTATCTCGTGCATTTTATTAAGTGTTTGAGATTTAGCACTTCTTTTTACTAGCCTTTCTAAAACTTTGAGACTTTAATTTCCCATCTGTCAAAGTCATAGAATACTATTATAAAGATCAAATGAGAGAGAACATAGAAAAGATTGTTATAACTGTACTATGCAAATACTAGTTATTTATTATTCTGTCATTATGCATCTATTGTGTACAGGATATGTTATGAAACACGGGATATAAATAGTGAATAAGATACTGCTCTTGCACTTACTTGCACTTAACTGAATTTGTGGTCTAACAGAAGAAACAGACATGAAACTAGTAAAGTAGGAGAATAGGAGAGGCGTTGTTACCATTTTCAAAGTATTTTCAAAATATTAAGAATCCTGTTACCTTTATTTCTATTGACATAAATTAAAAAACTATTTTGTTCTCAAGTGTAAAGACAATGGTAAGACAGTGCCAAAATAATTTACGTTTTATTTTAGACCAGAATAATAATTTTTTCAGCATCTGCTTTATCTTAACAAAAATATTTTACTTTAATAAAAAGTAGCAATAATTGCTCACATTTGAATGGGACTTTCACATTTTCCAGATGTTTTCACATCCCTTATTTCACTCCATCTTCAAAATGACCCAGAAGATAATTAATATATCCTGTAAATATACTAACAAATAGTAGAAAATACTATTAAGATGGATTCTGCAGGCTGGATCCAATTAATATCCAGTCTAAAATAATACACAGTATAGGTAGGAGAGGTATAAACATTGCTTTATGTGTGTGTTTAATAGTAAAATCTGCTTAAGGCCTAACCATTTATTTCCCTTTAGATACACTGTGCCTTAAGCAAACATTTTATGCATTTATATAAATGCAAATAAGTATAAATATATATGTTACTGCCTTCCTTTTTTTTTATAATTAGGTCTCTATAGAATCCTCAGGCATTTTTCTGTCTTAGAAAAATTTCAGAATTCAAACCATGATTTCTACATCCACTTTATCTAAATGTTGATATCATAATACCTGTCTTTATGTGTAAGTCCTTTCCTTTATACTTAGGAGTATGAGACTACAGTTCATTAATTAATTTGTCGAATTTTAGATTTGTCATAAATGACTTAAAACCTGCCAGATTTAAGCCTGTTCTCTCTCATTCAGATATATAACCTTATCTGCATGATCCTCCTGTTTTCAGCATCTGCTTCACTTGATCTTGACCACTAGCAAATGCTTAAACTTAAGGTCAACAGCTCAACTAAATCCACCGCCTTGAAGGGTTGACCCACTCTTACCTAGCTGTGTTTGCTCTGCAGTATCTCTCTCAGTTCCAGTTCCTTGCTAAATTTCCATGTTCCATTTGCTGTTTTCAGCCTAGTTCTGAAACCATCTTTTAAAAATATCAAATATTAGTGTACAAAATCATGTAAACTACTTAATTAACCTTTCAATCAAAAGTCATTTTGAGATTCAAGGTAAGAAAACCTTTTTTCTTTGTAAAACATTTTAGATCAGGATGACATAAAAGATTGGGCTACATTTGTATGAGCATACCTTGAATTTGTTGGAATATTTTTTCTTATCCTTTCTGTCATTTAAAAGGTGTATGGGAAAAATTGGATTATTTGACTTTGGGATGAAGGATAAAGAACAGCAGCATGCTGTTGTATTATATCATTTAGGTAGACATACATTATATTAAAATGTTTCGTTGTTGACTCAGTTAAGTGTGACTCCAATTAAAATTCAGTTAAGACAAAAAAATATATTGTTGTAATAACAATCATGTGCCTAGTCCTTATGTTCATTATCTATTGTTAGCTAGTGGCATCTTCACATTTGTTCATTTGTTAGTGGACCAGGTCGTCTAATTAGATGAACAGCCATAATAAGCCATAATACCACCGACTATTAATTTTGAAATATAGAAATTGATGGTCCATACATCACTTTCAAACCTGCCTTTTTAAAGAGAGATTTTGAATCTGTATTCAGTTTTGAGTTCACAGGAATATTGTTTTTATTGTTAATCCTCAGAATATTTTATATCAACTATTTTGTATCAATTTAACCAACTTCAAACTACTTTCTGGAATTTTATCTAATGCAGCATTTTATCTCATAATATGGTTTATGACGAATGTCTCTAGAGTGGGACTGGGCAAGACATCGATCATGGTCCACCGATGGACTGCTCAGTTTTGGGGTGACCACCTGAATTATAAAATAAATAGCTAGTGGACCTTAACACTTGGAGAAGTAGCCCTTGCCCTGAAAAAGTCTGCCCAGGTCTGATATATTTAGGAAGGAAGACATTTTTGCTATTTTAAAAATCTGTAATTAAGATGATGCTGTAAAACAGGGATGTCCAATCTTTTGGTTTCCCTGGGCCACATTGGAAGAACAATTGTCTTGGACCATACATAAAATATACTAACGATAGCTGATGAGCTTAAAAAATTCAAAAAGAATCTCATAATGTTTTAAGAAAGTTTACTAATTTGTGTTGGACTGCATTTAAAGCCATTGCAGGCCACAGGTTGGACAAGCTTGCTGTAAAATATGCCAATTTTTATTTCATGACTGAGAAACTAACAGTTTAACTATGTAGGTGAGGTTGTTGACAAAGATAATGAAGTTAAGACTATTGGCCAGTTTTATATTAAGCTATTTCATTTTTCTTCACCCTCTTTGGTATTTTTACTCCCTGTACATAGAATTGCCATGGTCCTCTCTAAACATAACTATGTGCTCAGGCCATGCCAGGCTGTGTACTATACTCTAAAAATACAAAGAGCAAGACAATCCCTTTGAGAAAAGTCCAATCTGACAAAGGTGGCAAGCAAACCAAAAATTACAATCCAGTGTGATAAGTATTATGTAAGTACACACACATGAGGGCTGTCAGGAAACATAAATGCCTCTCATATTTCATCATTGGATACTTTCCAGACTGCACGTGTGTGTGTGTACACACATGTATATATGGCTGTGGGAGCACGGAAATGGATACCTAACTTCTTTTCCTATGCAAATTTATACTATATTGAGTTGATTATTTAAGATGAGTGAAATAATTAGAAGGTAAAAAGGAGGAAGATTTTCTAGGTATTAATAGAAACAATAGTACATATTTAGTTAACCATATGAAATTTCTATTTTTATAAGTAAATATTATTAGTATTGATTATTTCATAGATTCAAGCTAATATGAACGGTGGTCACAGGTACCAGATCATAAAAAATTGTATAGGTTTGACTACTAAAAAATACATATCCAGGCCTATTTTATATTGCAGAAATTGAGAGAAACCTACAAATGTGAGCCTCAAAATGAGGCTGACACAGCAGACAGAAGGAAAAACTTGTTTGGATGTTATATATTGGATTATTCATAACATAGTTTCTCATCATTTGTGTCATTAATACAGATCTATAATTAGCAGTAATGTCACTAATGACTGCAGTACTTCATAGAAATGAGTTTTCTAAATAACAGCTTATTTTTCAAAGCAAAACTTTAAAATTTACCTTTTGTACTTTGATCATTATAAACCCATTGTGGCCTCAAATACAATATTCTAAGCATAATTTAACCTTTCTTTTAATGGTTCAGAGTTATGAGCATCAGATTTTTGTTCTGTACTTTAAATAGATTGTTTCAGTTCATTATTATTGGGGTGTGAGGAACTATTTGACCCAACAGGCTTGCCTTCAGATTGCTTAAGTTTTTACTCATTTTATTCTTTTGATTTTTATGTTTGTCATTAACCATGTCAGGAGGCCTAATGGGTCTAATCTGCTAAATTATTTTATATTCAACTTTCTGGTTAAGAGACTGAGTGGTGGAAAATGAAATGCCTGAGCTTTTATGTACACCATTTGCTATATTTCTCCATTTAATTTTGGGTTCGTGGATGAAATCTGAATAGTTATGGTTAATATAAGTCCAAATAAGTAGAGATTTTGTAATTTAGGATTTTTTTTAATTAATTTATTAAATTCATGTTGTTTCTAACTCTTGAGTATTGGTAATTATCACTAATTTATGTGGTTTTAATATTTAGGTGTGACCCAACAAAATTAACTGGACTCTCTCAATTTGGAACTTTTACATAGAATATTTCCAGATTAATGCATTCAAAACAAAAACTGAAATGCTCATTCTGTAATAAGAAATAGGACAAATCACCATTATCAGATTTAAATTTAGATGTGTCCAAATTGCCTAGGTCAGAGGCAACTAAACCATTTAGATATTGCATCTACTTTCATTGGTTGCCTATTCAACACAGTGCCTTGAAATGCATTTTAGGTATCTGTGATTGTTTGGTTATTTTGGTTTCCCATATGAAGCTTTTCCTGTTTTCTAAAACACCAGAACATTGCTTAATTGAATTTTCAGGATAAATTTTTCATTTTCTAGTGAATAGAGCGAGTGAAAATTTATCCTGACTCCCTTGATGTTTCTAAGTTTTTAAATAAGCAAAAGAGCGTGTAACATATAAATTAAAAATAACTTGAACAAATAACCTGTAATATGGAAGCAGTCACAAGGCAAATGAGAATGCAAAAACTTTGAATTCTGCTATTTAGTTGTGGTGTTATCTTCTTTAAATTTTTGTAAAAGCTGCAGTCTTTGTACAAATGCTTTAATATAAAAACTCGTATAATGATTAAACATTTAAGCAGCATATTTTGTGTATTTCTTGATATTCCGTTAAAGGTGTCCAGTTTTCATATCTTAATCTTCACTTGTTTTAAACAGTAAGAAATGTTTAATCTGATGCTGGTAAGGTACATAAAGTTGTATCTTCTCCAGAGTGAAGTCACCCTGCTGAGAAACGAAGTGGCACAGCTGAAACAGCTTCTTCTGGCTCATAAAGATTGCCCTGTAACCGCCATGCAGAAGAAATCTGGCTATCATAGTGAGTAATGTTCCATTACCTATAGCCTTCGGCTATGTCAGTGACATACTACCAGAGTGAACCAAGCTACCGTTAAAAAAATGGAGACTGCAGTGCTAATATTTAATATTAAATATCAGAGCTTCTGCAAGGTTTTTATGGAATGGGGGTGTAGCTCATAGAATCTAGTTTTTAATTTTTCTATTTTTAGATTTTTTTTTATTGCTATAGATAACAGAATGGGTTAGTTAATAAAATATACTGTAAGTACTGATGCTTATTTTATCTTTCCAGTATAACACTATCTTAGGTTGACACTCTGAAACACTACTATTTTTCCAGTCTCTGTTTAGTAATGTTATGTGGGCTATCTGGAAAAAAATTCAGCCATTGCCAAAGTAATGAAAGTGGTTACCGTACATGGCTGGATACTTTCTGGAGAGCCCTTGTATATTTTTTAAAAAAAAAACTGACTTCACTTAATATTTGGTATCCATTTACGATATCACCCTATTTTTTGTTCTTTCTTAAATGTCAGCATTGTGCAATTTTTGTATTGTTATGAACCTTCATGTTGAGTCTTCTACTTAGTCATAAAAATAATAAAATAGACCAGTATTTAACTAGTATTTAAATTATCTGCTTGTAAGGTTCCTCTTAAATGTTTTTCCCCTAAGTGAGATTCTTCTGTTTTCAGCATTTTAGAGGTTAATTGTGCTTTTTCTTTCTTGTAATGTCCTTTTTGATAAGATGCACAATGTCAGAACCAGCTGTTACTCTTGAATAAATGGCCAATTTTGTCCATCGTACACAATTTGTAACAAGTAACAGAGCTGGGAATATATTAGGCAACATTCATAATGTATAACCCACAGCTTTCGTTTTTATGATTTAGTGATAGTTCAGGATATTTGTAAATGTGAAGATTGTTTCAACCATATGTATCTACTTTATTTTAATTTGCCAGTGTCAGTAATTCAAAAGAAAAAAACATATTGTATTGGATGCAAACAGTTCTTCAGGTGCTTACGATAAAACTTAATGGCCACAATCGTTACTTGTAGTCATTGTAAGCAGTTTCATCAGAATGGGCAATATTTTTTAATTTAAAAGATTCAGTAAATTTAGCAACTCTTGATTGCCATATGTATTTAGAACATTGATTGTTGTCAGTTTTGAGCAAATAAATCTCATTCCTGTGATATCTAGTCATTTTGATAGGCAGGTGCAACACATTATAGAGTAAATTGGAATCGTAGAAATATATTTAGAGTTTGTATTAACAATGATTGCTTCAGGGATGAGGCCATTATGGCTCCCATCTGACATACCAACATAATTTCCTATAGAAACTACTGAGTTCAGAATTATGCATATATGATTTTCTTAACAAGAGCACTCTATTGCATTTATATAATTCAAAAGGAGATATGCAAATGGTTCTATAAAATTAGAAAAAAATTAACTCTTAAATTGCATTCAGTTCAAAATTATCTGCAATGTTTTAATCTTAGATAATTTACTGGATAATCCCAACAATTTTATCTCTATTATCCAGGCAATATATGTTAAGCAAATGCAAGCCTATTTTTCATATCAAGCAGTAATTTATAAAGGTATTTTTAAGTGTATAGATGTATTGGTTTATATACTGTACCCTTAAACAGACTGAAAATCTAGAGTAATAAATTTTTAGTGAACATATATTATACCCGCTTGTGTGAATACAAGATGTTTTGAATAAGACATTTTTGGTTTTGGGAACTATTTCTACTTTATTTCCTGTTTACTTATCTAGAAAACCAAATTATAGTTCTAGCATAAAATTAGTTTTCTTCAGCTCTTGGAAGATAATTGGATTTTGTAGAAATTTTAAAGTAATTTTTATTCTCAAATTTGAAGTCTGGGATAAAATCTGAATCCTCTGTTGTGTATAGTCAAGGAAAATATATAAACTGGCTAAGTGAATATTTAAATCTTGTAAATAATGAGGAAATCACAAATACTTATCACTATTCATCATGTTTCACAGAGCAATTGCCAGTGGTGGGGAGATATTTATAACTAGTTAATTCTTTGAAAACATTTATGAAAGATAACTAAGGTTGAGTAGATATTAAATACTACTACAAAATCTTTCAGATAAAGGTGACAGTATGGAGTCACACTATCATAGGGTCTCAGTTTTAACACCGAAAGTTCTACATCCTAGGAAACCCTTCTCTCATTGGAAAAACATGAGAATTGGCACCTTAACAGTCAAGTAGCATGAAACATGAATGAAAATATGAATACATTCTAAGTGTTTGGGTTCCATGAAGAATAAAACACAAGAGTGATCTTATTGCCATTAATTCATGTTCTCCGGATCTCTGGGCATGATTAAAATTGTATTATAGTTGTTTCCTTAATCATAGTGGGAAGGAAAGTTTGTTGGGCCCTCCACATAATTGAGAGATTATATTTTCACTGAACAAGAGAACTTAAGTGAGAGTGAGTTATTAAACAACTGGTTTCTTTTAACCTTATATATATAGCGCTGGAAGGGCCCTTTGAGGGCCCTACGATTTCCTGTATCTTTCTAGTGTTTGTGATTATACTAGTAATTTTTCTCCACTCACCTTCTAAGTGGACATAGGTGCAGATATATCACATTATAAAGGTATATTATATATTGAATTTATAATTACAGAATTTATAATATGAGTACCTGATTATTTGTGTATTCTGAAAGACTTGAAATAATCACTAGTCCCTTAGAATTTACTGTTTAATTTTGAGTCATTGTCTCTACTTTATATTTACATTTCCTTATTCCACTTGTCACAGCTCATCCTCTTTATTTTTGAAAGCTGATATATCCCTAGAAATTAACATTGAGAGAGAAATGTTGGTTTGAACACGTAACTAATTGTGTTAGTTGTTTAACTGAATTGTAAATGTTTATAACATTTGTTGTATTCATTCTGCTTTATGTAATTTTAAGAGGATTACTGATATTTTTATGATATGTATCAAATTTTTATCCAGGAGTATGGTTTTGCATTCATAGCAGATTATAGATAACATGGGATTCTATTTCACCTACATATTTTAAAAACTTTTTTTAAAAATGCGTGAATTTGGGGCAAATGTGTCAGAAATTCTCTAAAAACAACTATATTTCAGAAAACCCTCAAAATAGGAATTTTATTTGAATAAAACTTGTGCTTG
>PVKE010005829.1:0-57108 GCA_004027555.1 Craseonycteris thonglongyai
GAGGACACACAGGAAAGAGTAGAGAGGTCCAGCAGTGGGAGTCGTAATGCAGTTCACATTTCCATAGATGAGCTCATGAGACCTTTGGCTATGGTCAACATAATGTTTAGCAATGCTACTCTTAATTTTAATACACTAACTTGGTAAATTTAAAAATATGCAGGAGACTTAATACTGTAATTTTTTGTTGTTTGCAATTTAATTTTCTAAAGCACTTTTAGCATCAAATATAGCAATAACTACATTTCTACTTTTATACCTACCATATATCTTATTTATACAGACAATCCTAATTAAAATGTTTATGAAATTGTAAGTGCATGAGTTTTATCTAGCATTATCATTATTTATATTTATTCATATTTATTAAACAAAAAATACTGTGAGCCTACATTGTGCCAGGCACAGAACTCAGTAAATTAAAGTGTCCAATGAGTAACTGTTGAATGAAAAAGTGAGTGAAATCTCATTCCCTTACAGGTCGGATGGTGTGTGCTTATAATCAGAGAAATCGCTTTCACTGGGATATTATAATGATGTAAATACTTTTTAAAGTGACTTAATTTTTAATTGTTTTTTAATTTCATTTATTCAGTGTTTTCTCAAATGTAAACCCACCTTAAAAAAAAGATAAAAGAGAAGAAGCCGGGATGGCTCAGTGGCTTAAGCGCTCGCTTTGCAGCCCCAGGGACCTAGAATCAAATCCCGGCCCCAGCTCATGCAGACCCATATGCTGAACTGGGAAGTGCCCCCAGTTCAGTTCTTACTGTGGTGAGACCCCGACCCAGTTCCTGCCCTGTGCAGCCCCAATCCCACCTGTGGAGTGAAACTATGTAGAAAAACCAATGATGTGCAACTACGGAGACTTTTCTGGGCATTCCACCTTCTCTCCATCTCTGTATCTCTCTCTCTCTTTATCTCTGTCAAAAACATTAAAAATAAATCTTAAAAAAAAAAATCAGGTGAAATGTCTCTAAGGAACATTTTTACTTTTCCTGTATGTACTATGATAATGTATAATTAAATTAAGAAATTTTAATTATGTTCAGTGACAAATAATTTGAGTAGGATAGGTTTTCTAATGCTATATAAGGGTTGTTTGTTTTTTGTTGTTTTTTTTTTTGGTCTGCTCAGTCTACCATGAAATGTCAGGGAGACATTATAAGTCAAGCATTTAAGTTTTGAATTCTTATAATTTAGACTGAATTTTCCTTGAGTTGTTCCTAACTTTCTCTGTGCTTATAGTTCACATAAAGAAGATTATAATTTCATTGGTATTTAATAGTAAGTCTTCTATTCTCTAGTCTGATCTATTGACCTCAATTATTCTTACAAATCAGATTAGCCTTGTTGGCTTCAATCATTTCAGTTATTATGAAACATTAAAAAACCCCCACTATATTCTAAGCATTTGCCTTCAGAATAACAATATTCAGCAGGGCTAGTGTGTTTGGAGAGAAAATGTATTCTATCCTAGTGAATTGAAAGTATGGATTATAGAATTAACTCATTCACCTTAACAGGCTGGTGAAGGAGAAAGAACATGGCCTTCGTCCTCACCCTAACATATAACAACAGTCTTCAGGACTAATCAAAATAGTAAAATATGAACTTAAGTGCTCCCCACAAATCTCCATATTTGGGCTCCAATAGAAATTTTGTGATGAGTGACTGATACAAACATCAAATTGCACTAATCAGACTGCAACAGCACAGCAGGGATATTTTCTCCATCTTCTCCAAATGTTAGAATATGTCTTTCCTACTGGAAGTTTAATGGCCCAGTCATGTACATCCAGTCTAATGTGAACTGTTTAGAATAAGTACTCATCTTTCATGAGACAGAATATATATATACACACACACACACACACACACACACAAATTAATATTCAACATCTCTCTGATTTGTAAACTTTATCACACATTTTTAAATAAATATGAAGTAAATATGTAAAGGCCTTTATTTTATCTACTTCTTCAGCTCAGATCTCCCCTCTATAATATGGAATCAGAATTTGATTTCTAATTGAATTATCTGTAGATGTTGTAAGTGACCAAACAAAAAGCACAATTTGGGGTCAATTATTTGAGAATTATTTGGTTATGTATCTTTAAGTCTGTCATAACAAGGCTCATCAAAAATCTTAGGTATTTCAATAGTAGAATGAATAAATGATTGAAGGTCATTGACTTTAATTTTGATGGGGTGTTCACATTTATTAGCAAGTGTTCAATTTGTTTCACTGGGCGTTATTCTGTAATCATATTCATATCTTTATATGATGCAAGAATTAGAGCATTATTTATAATTGCCTAATGAGGTAACAATTTCCTAAATTATCTCTCCTATTGTCCTTTGGATGAAACCAGATGTCTGTCATCTCTGATGTTCTGTGGCCTTACAACAAAACGCTTCAACTAATAGTTCAATCTATATGAAAATTGACTTAGGCTGACTGTGGTATTTGATTAAGTTCAGATTGGCTTGAGTTTTAATGGGACCCAGGGCTTCCAGATCTCCACTCCTAGTTCCACAACAATATTTCTTGGCATAAGCAATGAATATGGTAATCAGTGGTGCCTGGCCAGAGCACACTGTCACACCTAAATCTTTCTAACTTCTAAACTGACTTCATCAAGATTAAAATCATAAATGCACAATTTTTATTCTCTGAAGACAGCTATGAAATAGTTTGGTATATTTTATACTTAATCTAAACTCATGATCTATTATTTCATGATATTCTTACCTCAGCTCTTCATCCCTTATATTTCCTTCGTTTCTTTTACTTTCCATTAATATTTTTCTGAGATTTCTTATTCTTGTCTTTACCTACAAACTCAATGCCGATTATACATAGCATCATATTTTGCTATATATAGGAGAAACCAAAATAGGCAAAGTGTGATGATACCTACACAGCATTGTCCAGGTAACTGAGTGCTGGAATTCAAAGATAAAGCCTAAACAACCTCGAGGTAATCTGCAGAGGTATAAACTTTACTTGAGGAGATGCCTCTTAAAGTTTAAATCATATGTACTATACCTCTTATTATGAAATTATCATCACAAAAATGATTACAATTTGGATTTCTAAATAATATGCCCACAAGGTCAGAATGGGCTGCCTAAAGAATGCATCTGATTGCTTTGGAAGTTTTCTCCTCAGAGTAAAATAATAAGCTGGTTCTTACGTTACAATTAAGTTTTTATGCAGCATTCTTCCAAGTCAAGCATTTTGGTCCACTTGCCAGTTGTATTTCTTATTATGAATTATTAGGTGAGTATTATGGGGTTTTTCTTTGCACTATTTGTTCTACAAAGAGACCTACTTTAGAGAGGGAAGGCAGAAGCTAGAAGTTGGGGAAGTGGGAAAATTAAAAAAAACAGTCTTGCAAGTCTGAGCCAACTCAGACATGATTTTTTAACAAAGAAATGAGAAGATTCTTTTCCTCACTGCAGACTTCTAAAGCTGGACTAGGGTGGAGACTCTGGGAAGGCAAGTATGATTAACTTCTCAGGTTCTTCACCTGCTGGGAGAGAAGTAAAGGGAACAGTAGGAGTAGGACTTCAGAGGATAGATAACACCACTGAGTAAAGTGAAAGAATTTAATGTTGGGCCAAGCTAAAGAACGTGAAATCTAGGTGCGAATACTTAGGGACTCAGGTTATGGATTCTGCTCAACAGGGCCCCTGGAGGAACCCTGCTAAAACTGGTCCTGATGGGGGAATGACACCCAAAAAGGCCCCATAGAATGACTTTATATTGTAGTTGTCACATCATCGAATCATACGCTTGGGTCACATGGGAATGGTTCTGGTCCAGAACCACAGCCCACAGTGACAGGAAGTTGCACTGTTTGCTATTTTTAAACTCTGAAAACAAAAGAAACAAAATGCAGCAATCATCAAATGATGCCTAAATTTCTGTCACTTTTTTTCTTCCCCATCATCGTGATTTTGAGAATGGAAAAGTCTACTGCAAATAGTGAAAGAGTATTGACTACAAAAGCATATTGATTTCAAGTTATAACTATGCTGACATACCCCATACAATGTGTTAAACTGGCAAATTTAAACATTTTAGGGGCTGCCAGAATGTCTTAGCAGGTTGAGTGCTTGACTTGCAACTGCAGGTGTGGGATCAAATTCCACCCTAGCTTTGACGCGGCCCATACAAACCCATATGCTGAACTGTGATGAAGGTTCTTGCCTCCCATGTGGGAGGCCCCCAGTCCGGTTCCCACCCAGATGGCCCTACATCCACCTGTGTGAAATAAAATTGTTACAACTTATGTTGTACAACTATGGAGACTGTCCTGGGCCCTTCCCCCTTCTCTCTCTCTGTCTCTCTGTCTCTCTCTCTCTCTCTCTCTCTCTTTTCTCAAAGCAATAACATAAATCTTAAAAAAATAAAAGATACTTAAACATTTTATAATGTTTTCAATGTAGTAAAGAAATTATAGTTTCATATACTCCTGATCAAACTACTACTACTACTACTACTAATAATAATAACATAAGCACATTGTAGAACAATTTAACAGCATTAAAAAAATTCATAATAAATTCATATTTCCTTATATTGAATTCAAAGTGAAACAAATATTTATATGAATCATTATTTGTATACTACGCAAACACAATTAAAGTATGATATCAATATAGTTATTGATGACCCTTTAATATGTTATACCTTGACTATATCACATTAGTCATATTCTATTTAATATAAAATTTATTTCAATAATTATAAGGGATTTCTATCTGTCTATTGAAAGTTGCATTGTATGGCATAAAAAAGCCACATTTCATACGTTTCTCAGTACAGTTCTTATTATGTACTTTTAGGTATCTTTCTTTCCTACTGCCTAAAATGTATTTTGTTCTTTTTCAAGAGTGGAAATGGTACTATCTGAAATAATGTATAATTATTTATTTAAAATCTACACTTCACTCTGTGTCTCTGCCCTTGTACATAGAAAATAACACTTAATTTCAATGCTAAATTAGAACATCAGTTTTTTGAATTCTATTAATTGCCAATTAAACTCAGCACAGGTAGTACCAATTATGTCAGAACTCAGATGCAGTGGTGACAATATGAATAGCTTTCACCAAGTATTCATGGGCATAGCCAATGTCAAATATGATGCAAATTTCCAGGACTATAGTGAGTATAAGATACTGCCAATTTCAAGGCATCTTTTTTCAAAAACAATAATATGTAAAAATATATGAATCATAGAGTCAGTAAAATCTAGTATTAAGCAAAATACAACCAATGAAATAAAAGGCAAGTCTAGGTAATTGACATGAAAAAACTTCTCATATACTGACTAATAAAAAGCAAAGTTGTAGAGAAAAAAGACATTCATGTAAAAACACACACACATTTAAGGTATATAAAACATTTCCTGCTTTTATAAATGACTGACTAAATAAATATATGAGGGAGAATACACAGCAGTCCAGGGCTGAGGAGGTCTATATAGTAAATGTAGATATTCCACCCATAAGAGCATGGAGCTCAACTTCCCCCTTCCTAAGACATGGGCTGTGTATGGTGGATTTCCTCTGAAGAATATAGTACATAGGGATGGGGAAGAGTAACTTTGCAGTGCATGAAGCCTACAAACACTACATCAACTGTCATCGAGGGGAATAACAATAATTCATACTGATAGTATATCCCCTAGATATCATGTGTTGAAAACGACACGACTTCTATGGGCTTCTCTGAAAAAATCTGCAATCCAAGCCTACTCATGAAAAAAACAAAAAAACATCAGATAAATTCCCAATTTAGGGACAAAGTATCCAACCAGCAATCTTCAAAACTATCCTCACAAACAAGGGAAGTCCGAGAAGCTGTCACAGCTGAGAGAAGAAATGAGAACTAAATGTAATGTAGCTTCTTAAATAGGTGAAGAAAATGTGAACTTTAAGTAATAATGTATCAATATTAGTTCACTAATTGTGACAAATGAATCACATTAATGTATTAAAAACAGGGAAACTGGGTGCAGGGCACATGGGAGTTCTATGTACTATCTTTACCACTGTTCTATAAATCTAGATTATAAAATGAAAGTTTATTAAAAACATACATGTGAAACTATACTACACAGTAGAGAGAAAATAAATATAAGTAAATAAATTTGAATAAATAAATATAAAATAAACACATGTAAAATAAATGTAAGAGTCATGAAATAAGGCTATCATAAAATCAGCCATGTAATAATCAAATTTATGTGACATTTGAAGCAGAAATATGCAGAACAGAAACTTTAGGAAAAACACCTAGTTGATGGAGAAGATAAATGTATGCTTGCCCAGAAAAGAAGAAAATGAAATAGGTTAAAATGATGAGAGTGAATGAAAATTATGGGGAATAGTTTTGTAAAGAAAAGTTCCTAATATTTTCAGCAAATATTTGAATAAATGAAATATACCTGTTGTGTTAGGTTACCCTTCTCATAGTACCATGAAAAATGGCTGGGTTGACTTTATACCAATGTCAAGTAAAATAAAAAAAGAAGACTGAAATATACATTATTATCAACAATTAAAAGACATAACTCTTAAAATACTAGGTGGTTAAATAATTTAGAAGCTCAAATATATATTTGCTGTTATCACAAAGCATATTTATGAAAACTTTATAGTAACATGAAATAATTGATATAATGATCTACCAAAAGGTAAATATTTGTTTATAAAATTATTATAACTCTAGTTACATACTTGTGATTTAAATGTTGAAAAAGACGTTTTTGCTAACATTGCATATGCAGTAATGTTTTTTTTTTAATTTTAAATATAGCTTAGGGGAAGCCGGGATGGCTCAGTGGGTTAAGCACTCACTTTGCAGTGCCGGGGACCGAGGATCGAATCCCAGCCCCGGCCCGTGCGGACCCATATGCTGAACTGGGGAGTTCCCCCAGTTCAGTTCTCTCTCTGTCTCTGTATCTCTCTCTCTCTCTGTCAAAAAACAATAAAAAATAAATCTAAAAAAAAAAAAATATTTAAATATAGCTTAGATATGAAGACAGTAAGTGGGTAAGTTGCAAAAAAAAAAGGAAATTTTAGGCACTGAATAATGCACAAGTAATGTATAGGTTCTTTTGCACTTAAGACACTTTTCTTTCACTTCTCTCTCTATAGAATAAGTTTGGAAAAACAAATTTCAGGATATATCATGAAATAAGTTACAAAATAAATCATAGCCCAAATCTACTGGACTAATACAGACTAGACTCAACAATATAATTTTCTTTTTAATGTCACAATACATATACAGTTCAGAATAAAACGTATTTTCTACTAAGAAAACTTGTGGGACTTGTGATGTGGCATGTACTATGTATATAAAATATAATTATGTTTTATAAAATAGGACTTTT
The DNA here is from genome assembly GCA_004027555.1 of Craseonycteris thonglongyai. NCBI lineage: Eukaryota > Metazoa > Chordata > Mammalia > Chiroptera > Craseonycteridae > Craseonycteris > Craseonycteris thonglongyai. The sequence continues at coordinate 7,414 of PVKE010005829.1, forward strand.
ATCACCAGAGGTAACTAAACAGTAAGGATAATCTCAATTTCCAAAAGACAGACATATCTAAATATGGAAATCAGAATGACTAGTAGCCCCTCTCCTTTTTTTCTGAATCATCTCAGCTTGAAATTTCAGTTACGGTAGATGTTTGAGAATATGCTAAATTAATGTGCTGACAATATGAATCCCTTAGTATCTTCATTGTCTTAGACACAATAGTGAGCTTAGTGATGCATACCATTGAAAGCAATAGAGTTCATTCTTTTAATTTACATAAAATGATTCCACTACTCGCTTCACTTAAAACTTGAAAAATAACATTTCAGTATATCATGTTTTCATTTACAAAAGAAAATTTTTATTTCAAGTAAATTATACTGTAGAAGTTAGGTAGTTTAAAAAAACAAATTCTTAGAATAAATTAACTTCTTTTGGATGAGGTATTGTTTTTCAATTAGGTATTTTTGCCAAAAAGTCATATTGCTTAAAGACTAAGTAAGGAACAGAACCATTTAGATAGTACAACTGTTTGTCTAGAAATTTGTATAATTTTAGTTTTAAACTTGTTTATTTCAAGGGTGAAAAGAATAAGTTATATTTTGTTATTGTTTTATCATTGTATCCAATGTCATAGAATGTTTTAAAATTTTGGTAAAATACATATAAACATATAGTTTACCATATTAATCTTTTAAAAATATATAATTTCATAGTGTTAAATATATTCACATTGCTGTGCAACTGACTTTAGAACTTTTCATTTTGTAAAACTGAAACTATATCCTTTCATAAAAAAAACAAAAAACAAAAAAACTTCTGCTTCTGCTCTTGAGACCCTTAAAACATATCACTTCTGATAGCAAATATGTAAATTTTTTTCTACACTAAGCATTTCTCCAATTCCCTGCAGATACCAAATGGGTGTGTTATAATTCAATTCAATTCAATTCAGACAGTGCCTGGAGTTAGCGTCAGATTCCACAGGTTAAGAATGTAGTATCAGGGGAAGCCGGGATGGCTCAGTGGGTTAAGCGCTCACTTTGCAGCGCCAGGGACTGAGGATTGAATCCCCGCCCCGGCCCCTGCGGACCCATGTGCTGAACTGGGGAATTCCCCCAGTTCAGTTTTTTTTTTTCTCTCTCTCTCTCTCTCTCTCAAAAACAATAAAAATAATTCAAAAAAATAATTAAAAGACTGTAGTTTCACATGACTCTCCCTTCCACTTAAGTTGTTAATCACACATTCTAATGATCAGCACTACTGTCCAACTGTGTAGAAATCAGAAATCCCATGATCCTCTAAGGTTCATAATTTGCTAGAGCAGCTCAAAGAACTTAGGAAAAGTTTATAGTAAAAAGATACAACCCAGGAAAAGCGAGATGAAATAAATGGATAGGGCAAGGTATATGGAAAAGGCAAAAAGTTCCCATGCCCTCACCTGGCATGTCAATCTCCCACCCCTTTCACATGTTTACCAACCCAGAAGTTCACACACCACTGTATTAGGGATTTTTATGAAGCTTTATTACAAGGGCATTATTAAGTAAGTCATTTGCCATTGGTGATTAAACTCAATCTCCAGCCATTCTCCGCTAGCTGGAGGTCAGAGGTGGGCTGAAAGTTTCAACCTTCTAATCATGGTTAGTTCCCCTGGCTACAAACCCCTCCTCCTAGGGCTTTCCCAACAGTCACCTCATTACCATAAACTCATGGATGGTTGAAAAGGGCCTGCTATCAATAACAAAAGGTACTCCTTTTATCTTTATGGTTCTGTTGCCATTTCAGAAACAGAGGACAAAACACCAAATACTATAATTTAAAAAAAAAATGGTTCATTGATTTTAGCACTTTGGAAATGACATGAGTTTTAGAAGTGTGTGCCAAGAATGGGACAAAGATCTAATATATATTATAACAAATCACAGTTTCACACCAATGAAACAACAATTTTTTATTTCCTCTCCCTTCCAGGACCTAGTAACTATCATTCAATTTTATTTATTTATTTATTTATTTATTTATTTATGAATTTGATTCGACTCCTTTAGCTACCTTGAAGTTGTAGAATTATACAATATTTGTCTTTTTATGATTGGCTTATTTCACTTAGCCAGTCTTCAAAGTCCACTCATGTTGTAAAAAGGAATCTCTTTCCTTTTTAAGATTGATTAACATTATATTGTATGTATATACTACATTTTGTTATCTATTGTTCTATTGATGTACAATTGGGTTGTTTCCAGCTTTTAGCTCTGTGAATAATGCTGCTATAACATGGGTGTGCAAATATCTCTTTGAAATTCTGCTTTCTATTACTTTGAGTATATGTCAAAAATAGAACCACTGGGTCATACGATAATTCTATTTTTAATTTTTTGAGGAACGGCCATGTTGTATTTCACTGTGTTTGTACCTATTTACATTTTCAATAGCAGTGCAAAAAGATTATAATTTTACCACATCCTTACCACACTTAGTTCCTGTTTTTGTTTCTGTTTTTTTCATATTAACCATCCTAATGGGTATGCGCTGATATTTTATTGTAGTTTTAATTTATATATTTTTAATTATTATTGTTGCTGACTATCTTTTCATGTGTTAGTTGGTCGTTTGTTTATCTTCTTTAGAGAAGTATCTATTAAGTTCTTTGCCTATATTTTTTGTAATTGAGTTTTTTTGGTTATTTATTTTATTACTGCTGAGTTACAGAAATTTCTTATATATTCTGAATATTAGTCCCTTATCAGAACATATGATCTGCAAATATTTTCTCCTTTATGAGTTGCTATGTAACTCTAATGATGGTATCCTTTGATGCACAGATGTTTTAAATTTGATATAGTACAATTTGTTTTTACTTTTATTGTCTGTGCTTTTGATAATATATCCAAGAAATCATTATAAAATCCAATGACATGAAGCTTTTGTCCTATTTTTTTTCCACTTAAAAATTTTAAAGTTTTTGATGCATTTTGAGTTAATTTTTAAATGTGGTATAAGGTAATGGTTCAACTTCATTCTTTGAATGAAAATATCCAGTTATTCCAACACTATCTGTAGAAAAAATGTCACCAAGTTTTAGAAAAATATATGATCTGCATTTTAGACATGCATAGAATAAAGTTAATTTTCCAAAAATAAATTGTTTTAATGTATATAACTTTCAACCAATTAGATCACACATCCAGAAAAATGCAGAACCAAGATATAAACCCAGGAATCCTGGTTTCAGTATTGTTTTTTGTCAATTTGTTGTTTGTATTGTTATTGCTGTTGTAGTTATTCTTTTCATTATCTGTTCATACCTTCTAGGAGAGAGTTAACTAGCACTTTGACATCTGGTAAAATAAGCTCTATGATAATTTTCTCGGCTATTTTCTAAAGTCTCCTAATTCAATCATTGATTTTTGAAGATCTGTTAGATCTCTCTAATCACTTTACCTAGAATCTATTACATCTCCTTAAATAAACAGCAAAACAGTTAAAAGCCATTTTCAAGGTATTTTTTAGGGGGAGGTGAATAGGGCAATGTATATTGTTCAACCCATAGTACAAATTTGAATAATTGCATAGCCTCATTTAATGTAGTAGTAAAATCAATAATTTTTTGTTATTTACATTATTCCATAGTCCAAATTATTCCTGAAAACCTAATAACATTATGCTTTCAAAATCACTGAATACATTTAGATGTTTTTTTGATTTTGCAATAATTTTACTTGTTTGCATTCACTGCCCAACACAGTTGATAGCATAAAACATTAAATTGAATTGCAGTAATTTCTGAATACTATTTTTTGAATGTTTCTGGTATCCATTTCCTTGTAATTTCATAAGGAAAGGGCACTTCGGAAAGTATTGTTCAAAGTACTTTGCTTATACTTACATTAATTTTTTAAATAAATGGATGAGAATTTAGATAGTATTACTTATATTATTTAAATATTTTAAGTAACCTTTTATATATCAAGAAACTACAACACATAGCATATTAAAATCCTAAGCAAGATCACAAAGCTAGAAAACGACAGAACCAGAATACGGATTCAGAACATCTGGCTACAGAGCCCAAACTCAAAATGACTAAACTATCAGTCATCTCACATGACTTAAATTCAAATTTAATTTACAGAATATTCTCAACAATTGATGAGTCCAATGGTTGAAACTATTTATGTATGTTAAAATTATATTTTCTTGGAAAATTAACTTCTCTTTAAGCATGTATAAAACGGCAATAATATTTTCTTTCTAAAACACTATGACTACAGACATGCAGCTCTTAATGACAGGTATAAATTCTGATAAACACATTGTTGGGCAATTTTGTTATGTGTGAACATCACAAAGTAAATTTACAGAAACTTGGATATTATTGATGTAACCTATTGCTCCTAGATAACAAACTCATACAACACGTTATTGTACAAAATGACACAAGATTAAATCAAGCACTAGAGAAAATGATAAAATCCAGAGATGTAGTAACCGTGAAATGTGTGAGGCTGTTGCCAGCATACTAGAGTACGTTTTACAGCAAACATTTTTTTACAAGTAGAAAATGTCCACTCTAAAATAATGATCAAGCATATAATGTAATAAATACATAAACCATTATGTCATACTTTATTATTATGAACTGTACATAATTGTGATTTTATTTATACAATTGGCAGCACTGTAAGTTTGTTTATACCAGCATCACCACAAACATGTAAGTTATGTGTTGCACTATGACATTATGACAGCTAATGTTGTCATTAGTCAATAGGAATTTATCAGTTCCATTATAATTGAATACAACCAACCTCATGTATGTGATCTGTCATTGACTGAAACATCATTATGCAGAACATTACTTTATAACAAAACCTATTGTTAAGGGAAATCATCCTTAAACAGTTTTAAATTTTTGAATAGAAATACAAGTTGCTCATTCATTTCACATATAACTGAGTAATATTCTCAAAGTTAAAATATGTTATGGTAAAGTTAGCTCACATTTTAAACACCACTCATAAGGCAACATAATTATAATATATACAATATAAAAAACTATATCTCAAAGATCAAATACAAAACAGACATCTTTATAAGAGTTAGAACCGAAATATTAAATGACAAATGGGTTGAATCCTGAGCTCTGATGTGTACAAAGGGCAGTCCCAGTGAAGAATTTTGCTTCTGTAGAAAAGAAGTATCTGGAAGTTCTCCAGTCAAGGTGCAATACTTGAACCATACTTACAGATTGCAACCAGGGGCCAGATATAAGCTACCAATGCTAAAGAAGGGAGGTTGGAAAGACTGCCAAATGCTACTTGGAGCAAATGTAAGTACCAGGATTAGAAATGGTAAATTGAAAGACATTCGTGACAATTTAGTGACTAGATTACCCAATTTCCACAGGCAATATCTCTAAACACAAAACACTAGATTTTATATTGAAGAAAGAAACAACTAACACAAGATAAATTTCATCAGATTAAATTACTTTTATGTACCAATTCAAAAAAACTTTTCAAAACTATATTAAATAATTTCAAACTTATGAATAATGTATCAAATTACATTTAAAGGTAGCATGAAGCTACAAAAGAAAATTATATCCCATTAATATGAAAATGGGTTATAAATTGACATAAAATGTACTTCAGTAATAATAAAATATATTTTAAAAAATGCCTTTGCAAATGTCTAGTCTATATATAGACAGAGAAAAATGGTAAATTGAAGATAATGAGAGGAACTCAGTCAGCACACATGCAGAAAAATTGAGATACACAACATTAAAGAACTCTTAAGAACCATGGAGAATACACTGAAAATCCCCATCATTCACATAATGAGTTAAATTTTTTAAAAAATAGAGAGGGAGAAAGAATAGGAAAGTGGAGGAGAAACTAACATTATTTGAATAAATAATTTTTATATTTCCAAAACTGGTTGGGTACAATATGTGACATATAGTGTGCATGTTTTACAAAAAAAAAAAAAAAGATTCCTAGATACATCTTGATACATTGTAATTAAAATATGTAGTAAGGATAAGGTAATTCATAAAAGATGCTAACAAAAAGACATTTTAACAATAAAGGAGTGAATGATTGACAATGAATGTTTCATTCGCAACAGATACCAAAAGAAAGGGTAATATCTTCACACTGTTGAAAGAAAATAACCCTAACATATAATTTTATATCCAATCATAATATTTTTCAAGCGTGAGCACAATAAAAGGGTTTTTTTGCTACACACACACAGAATAACAGAAAGTATGACCACCCACAGAAACTGACTAAAGGACTGAGTAAAAGGAAAATACTGAGAGAAAGAATAAGATACAGGAAACTCTAATGACAATAGCATTAACATAATATAGTAATAAATGTATTAAACGACTTAAAAATTTTATTTTAAAAAATGTAAATTCTTATAAAATAACCAGATTGGAGGAGGGTTTTTATATTATTGATTTGTTTTAAGGTTGCTGTGGAGAAGGAAGGATAAGAAGACTTAATGAAGGAATTTTCTTAGAAAAAGAAATTATTGTTAAGTAAATGTCCTAAAGATATGAAGGAAATCACTAAAAGGACAATAGTATAACCCAAGCTTCAAAACCAGAACAGAATAAACAACCAGGAAAGAAATACCTGAGGGGAAAAAAAGTATCGATAGTATACTTGTGGAGTTGCACTGTGGAGAGAAAACAATAAAAACATAAGAAACTTTTAATTTTGACTTTCGGACAAATTAAATAGTATTGAATTTGACCTCCCCCTATAAACAACTAGAAAACTGACAAAAATTTGAAATGATAGATTTCAATATTAAACAAAGGGCTAAGATATCTGGAGGAAAAAAATACTATTACTTTAATGTTGTTTTCCCTTGAAGAATTTATCTGACTCCAAAAATAGGGAAGTCTGATCTAACTAACCAAAGAATGACCTTGCTGCTGCTATTAAAAGTCAGAGGTTGCAGTTTGTGGTGGCTACAGGAGCTGATGTGTGCAAAGCATACCAATCAAAAAGAGGCATCCATACATCCATACATACAGAGCAACACTAATCCTTTCACAGTATCTGTACACTTTGCATTCCATCAACAATAAATAAGAGTATCTGTTGCTCCATATCTTTTATAACACTTGATATTGTTAGTATTTTGGAGTTTAGCCATTTTAATGTGTGTGTTGTGATATCTTGCTTAATTTTAAAATGCCTAAAAACAAATAATTTTGAGCATTTTCATTTACTTATTTGCCAAATGTACATCTTCCTGGATGAGACCTCTATTCAAAATTACTGCTGTCATATAAATTGGGTTGTTTGCTTTTTTATTATCCAGTATTATATTTTAGATATAAGTCTTTTATCAGATACCTATGTATTTTCACACATTTTTATCTTAGCCTCTGGCTTGTCTTTTCATTATCTTCACAGAGCAGTTTTTAACTTGCATAATGCCAGACATAGTTTTTTTCTTTCAAGGACCATGCTTTTAGATTTGTATGTAAAAACTCATTGCCAGATCCATAGTCACATAGATTTTCTTCTTGTAAAAATTTAAAAATGCATTTTTATCTAAGCATATTATTTATTTTGAGTTATTTTGGAGAAAGCTCTAACATCTGTGTTTACATTCAAATTTCTGTCATATTGATATCTAATTATTTCAGTACCATTTGTTGAAATTTAATTTGCTTCTTTATCAAATGTCTGTTACTGTACTTATGTGTATATATTTTTGAGCTCTCTACTTTGTTCTGTTGATGTTTATATTGTTTTGCTATATTCACACTGTTAATTACTGTATCTGCATTGTCTTGAAGTTCAGTCATGTCATTCCTTCAATTTTGTTCTCCAGTATCAGGTTGACTATTTTGAGTATTTTCCCCTTGCAAAGAAATGATAGAATCAATTTATCTACATTCACAAACTATTTTGCTGGATTTTGATTAGGATTGTATTTAATCTATAGAGCCAGGTGAGAAAAATTAACATCTTAACTCTATTGAGTCTTACAATCTATGAATACAGAATATTTCTCCATTTACTTAGATCTTTGATACTGTTCATCTGTTCTGTAGTTTTCTTCAGAGATCTTCTAATTATTTTGTTAGATTTATTCCTTATATCAAAATAAATAGTTGTGATGATATTTTCAATTCTATGGTATTTTTATTTCAAATTTTAAATTTCTGGTACATAGAAAAGCAATTAACTTTTGTACAAGACCTTTGTATGCTGTGACCATGCTATAATTGCTTTATTATTTGTAAGCTGAGTTTTTTGTTTGTTTGTTTGTTTTGTTTTATTTTTGCCAATTCTTTGAATTTTCTACACAGTATTTCATACCATGTAGAAAGAAAAATATATTTGGAAAGTTTTATTTTCTTTTTCCAATCTCACACTTTTTTTGAATTTTATGGTCATATCTTAATTAAGACTTCTGGTACAATGTGGAATAGGAATGATCAAAGAAACATTCTTGGCTTTTCCCAATCTTAGGGGATAGCATCCTGTTTCTCAACATTCGATGTGATCACAGCTGCTTTTTCAGTTTTATCTTTTTTCACTCTTTAAAAAGACTATTTTTTGAGCAGTTCTAAGTTTACAAAAAATTGAACAGAAAATACAAAATTCATAAACCCTCTTTGTGACCTTTCTGTCTTTCCCCCCCCCCACACACAGACTTTCCACTACCAATGTCTTGCACAAGAATGGTACATTTGTTACAATTGATGGACCTATACCGACACATTGTCACCTGAAATAGTTTGCGTTAGGGTTCAATATATTCGATATATTTGTTCTATGAGTTTGGATAAATGTAGGCCAAATGTATTGTTTTAAATGGGACAGTATTGTTTTGTTTTGTTTTCCTATATTTTTTGACTGTCCTGTTCTTTTAATATATATCTGAATTTTGTCCAGTATTGAATTTTTTGTAAAAAACTGAAAGTGAGTTGTTTATTTTAAGGCTCTATGCTAATCAATGCATGCAGTAAAATTACTAGTGTGGCAAAAGAGAAAGTTCCATTTACCTTGTCCTGTCCGGCCCAGTCTTCTTGAGCTAGCGAGGATTAGACGCTGCCCCCTTGCTTGTCTTCAGTGGCAGGAAATTCAGGAGGTGGTTACTAAGCCTCACTCAGTATTCAAAAGCCAGGAGGGTTTCAATCGATGTACACAAACTACCGAATAGGCTCACCTGCCTGTTTGCTTCCAATAGGTGAGGAGTGTGGGATGCAGTAATTGAAGTCTTATTGTTATTTCTTTTTTTTTTTTTAATTGTTTTTGACAGAGAGAGAGAGAGAGAGAGAGAGAGAGAGAGAGAGAGAGAGAGAGAGAGAGAGAGAGAGATACAGAGACAGAGAGAGAACTGAACTGGGGGAGCTCCCAGTTCAGCATATGGTTCGGCACGGGCCAGAGCCGGGACTCGATCCGCGGTCCCCGGCACTGCAAAGTGAGCGCTCAACCCACTAAGCCATCCTGGCTTCCCCCTTTATTGTTATTTCTACCATCATTCTGCCCACAGAGATTCTTTCTGCCCTAAATTCAGTTTGATTCAGACTTTTTAGACTCATGCTTCAGTTCAAAGGCTTTTAACTATTTTTTTATTATAGTGAAACTCTCCTGTAGGACATTAGCACACATATTGGCTTGTGATAGCAGTCAGAGTGTACATTCCTTTTTTTTTCTTCTTTGATATATGTTTATGATTTTTTTCAGTCTGGCTACTATAGTCCTGCATTCATGTGTCCAGTGTGATTTGCCATACAGACATTTTTACCGCTCATGTAATATTTTTTAAGTATTTTATTGATATGTACAAGACATCAAGTATCTACAGTCCAAATTTACATAAGTTTAATTGAAAAAGATAGTATTTCAGCTACAGGAGTAGCCATAAACATTGAAAATCTTGTAAACAATTAAGAGTCCAGGAAAACTGAAGTGTTTACAACTACTTGATGTCAAAAAACCACTGAAAATGTTAGTAGATTCAGGAGAAATTAATGAGGTTAAGTGTTTTGAAGTAGTTGAGAATTTCTATGAAACCAGCTTAGAATATATCAACAAGTGGACATGCAGTATAGGAAACACTGAGAAGTTCAAGTGGGTCCTACTAAGGAAGATGCCTGGAAGGAAATACAGGGCAGCTGAATGAGAAACACATCACACACACAGTAACAGAAGAAATGTGTATATTTGATCAGTGGAACCCTCATAAAATCTACAATTGTGAGGCAGTTAGATACATGGTATACAGAAAATACTTCTGTATCTGACAGATGGGTAAAAATATTTCTGAAATGAGCAAAAAATGCCTAGATTTTGAAGACTTTTGTAATATTATAGGGTTTACTTGTTGTCTTCCAAAAAGTACAATACCCGTCAAAAGAATATTTTCTGTTACGAACAGTATGTTGTTAAAGGAGAAATCTAGATTAAGTGAGACAATGAGGTCTAACTTAGTTGCAAAACAGAATTGTGTGTGTCACAGAGAGTGAGAAGTTTTACAATAAAGTATTGGAAGATTGAAATTTGCTGCATCAAATTCCTTCATCAGAGAAATATTCATAGTATGATCATGAAAAAATGAAGTCCCCATCTATGTCTACCTAAATTTTTATATGAGTTCTGTCACTGAAGAACAATTGTTAGCTCAATATGTTCATGCAATAAAACTTTTGTTATTATCTTACTTTTTCATGAATACAGAATATTACCCAACCTCTTCCCTTTTTGGTCATCCCAATATCCTTTTTTTGTCTCAAGGATAAATCATCAGCCTATATAAACGTACCTAGCATTACAGTATCATGGTATTCTATAGTGCCATAGAATAGTTTCACTGCTTTAAACATCCTCTGTCCTTCCCTACTATTCCATCTGTCTCCTCTAACTGCCGACAACCACTGATCTTTTTACTGTCTTCTTATTTTTACCTTTTCCAGAGTGTCACATAATTGGAATCATACAGCACATAGCTCTTGAGATTAGTTTATTTCACTTACTATTACACATTTAAGTTTCTTCCTTGTCTTTTCATGGCTCAATAGGTCATTTCTTTGCAGCACTAAATGATATTCCATTGTCTGGATGTACCACAGTGTATTTATTTAGTTATTTACCAACTGAAGAATATTTTGGTTGCTTTCAAATTTGGGCAATTATGAATAAAGCTATTATAAACATCTGAATGCAGGTATGTGTGTGAACATAAGTTTTCAGCTTTCTTGAGTAGTAAACACTAACTGCTGGATGGTATGGTTAGAGTCTTGTCTGGTTTTGTTAGAAGATGCCTGTCTCTAAAAGCAGCAGTATCATTTTGCATTCACAATGAAAATTCCTGTTGTTCTACATTCTCATCAACCTTTAGTGTTGTTAATGTTCTGTATTTGGGGCATTCTAATTTACATGTAGTGTTATCTCATCATTGTTTTAATGTGAGTTTTTTGTACATGTTCTTAAGTTGAAGAAGTTTCCTTTATTTCTACTTTACTGAAAGTTATAATGAATGGGTGTCAGATTTTTCAAAAATATTTCTTATATCAATTGGTATGATCATGTCATTCTTTTTCTTTAGCCTGCTGGCATGATAGATAAATATAATTGATTTTTAAATGTTGAACCAGCTTTGCATCCCTGAAACATATCTAACTTTGTCACGGTATAGAATTTGTTTTACAAATTTTTTATGTTTGTTAATTGTCTTGTTATAGCTCTATGTAGTTATGGTATTAAAACAAATTAGTCTCATAAAATAAATCAATATGTGTTTCCTCTGCTTTCATTATTTGGGGCTGGTGCAATCGATACTTGGTATCACTTTTATCTCAACTGTTTAGTAGAACTTACCAGTGAAAATATTTGGTCCTGGCTAAGAAGAAGGAAATTAGACTAGTAAAAGAACATAGGGACCTCAACTTCCTTTGTCGTATTTTAATTCTGAAATAAATATGGCATAATAAATAGTATTCGTAGAACCAGAATTATAGAGAAGTGTTTATGTTATTTTTAAATCTTTTCTATATTTTTGAAATATTTCACGAAGTTTTTTTTCTAATAAAAAATGGTTTTTAGTGTGTGTAAATGTTTTGCTATCTTTACTGGGTGGAAAAATGTAAGATGTTTTCTGGAAAATAATGCTTGTAAACATTTATACTGACAGATTGCTAATTTGGAACAATATTATTGGTATATCTATTATAATGCCAAAAATATCAATAGCAGATGTATCTGCAGCTGCAGCAAGATAGTCACACATGTGCTACAGTCACACTTGGCAAGGAGAAAGAACTTCAGAATCTCTATTGGCTCCCTTTTTTGTTTTCTTTTGTTGCTTCCTGGTTGGTTAGCAAGACGGAGATGCCTATCAATTTTAGAGCACATACAGAGAAGAGAAGCAATGGTAATGAGGAGGTAAAAGTTGTTCTCTGAATATCGGTTCAGATCATAGTAATTTTAAAATTTATGCCATATTACTTGGCACTAGTTCTATCAGCTATTAATGAAAAATGCTTGCTATAGCAAACATCAATAACAACTTCTTTTCAAGAAAGCCATCATTTTCCAGAAATCCCAGGATTGACAAAGATGAAGAAATCTCTATGGAACATATTTAAAATTACAATATCAGTTTTAAAGACAAGATTAGAAATATTTCATTTTCAGGAGATTCACAACATATCTAGAAATGCAAAGAAGCCAATAATCAGAAAATTAAATTAAATACAAATTTTTTTAAATAAGCAAAACAATAGTAGCTCTATTTTTAAAAATGCACTATGTGGACCTACCAAAGGCATGTATTTATTTTGCACTTCATAGTGGTCCATGACATAAAAATATCTGAATTTTTTAAATTTTGTTTATTTAAATTACTCTAGCTTTAATTAAGACAATTCAAAGACAAGCATGTGCACACACACAAAGAAATAAAAGCAACACAAATTATTTTGAACTTAGTAAAATGTCAAAATCAAATATCTGAAAAACAGTGAACTATCTATAAAACTAATATTTATCAGCAAGTCATTCTGTTTATTTCATGAATGCTAGAATATTTCCTGTTTTCTTTCAGAAAATAGAGCATTTGAAAAAATCCCTTCACAGTAATGTGTAAAAATAAAACCATTATAACACTAAAATAAAATATGTAAAACCAGTCAGTAAAATTTTGCAAGACTTTATACTAAAGAAAATAATACTGAGACATACAAAGTTTAAGAGAAATTGTCTGAGAAGAGCAAGGTCTAAATTTAGACAGTGTAAAATCTGATATAAAATTACTACACTTTATTGCCTCATGTCATACTTATCATAATATGTACTTAGAGTATAAAACAAACAGATAATAAATTCTACTATAAAACAAAAGTTCATAAGAAGCCACAGCAGTGAACAATGTCTAATTATACATAACAATTTAAACAATGTTGATTTAGACCTCCCACTGATACCCAATTATAATATGACCATTTTGAAGATGAGGTCAGGAAAGATATTGAGAATGTTGTTGGGATAACAAAGGTATTTGAGAGATAGTTAAATTAAAATTTTGCTTCTTCTTTTCATAACTGGAAGTCAAAAGAAGGTATCTAAATTTGATAAATCCAAGAAATGGTGTGAAACACAATTATTTATAAACAATTGATATGATCAATACCAAATGCAAATGAAAGATATAGGGAGTACCTCTGTGAAGTGAATTAGGAGTTAGTCGTGGTAGTTATCAGTCTGTATTACTGTTTTAACATTTGGTGCTTTTTTTCTGCTTCCAAATTAATTTACTTCTTAAAGCTATAAAAAAAGTAGGTGGCTCGTGGAAAGAGTATCAATACATTTATTGGAAAGAGGTAATTCACAGAGGAGGACAGGAAGTACTAAAAGCTTGTCTCGCCCTACTCTAAAAATATTGAAGACTAAATATTGTTTCCAGAAAAGGAAATACTTTAAGTTGTGGGAGTAAGTCACACAGTCAATGACATACTAATAGCAACAATGACTTGATATTTAGATCAAAATTATAAATTTACAATCTCCTTTGTGTCCTATTTTCCAATTATTTTACCACACAAATTCTTGTACCCTCCTCTCCCCCATCCAAATTAGCATGACTGCTAGAAATTGGAGTAGGGTTTAATTTGCTCATGGGGGAACAATTAACCTCATTTGGAGGAAGAAAGACACAATGGGCTCCAAATAAAACCTAGTAAGAAAAATTGGTAAGGTAAGTTAAATACTGTCCCAGGATAATTCAGGGATACTTTATTTAAGGAGCATGTAGTAACACAGTCTAATATAAGTACCAATAAAATATTCCCACCAATTGCTGAGGAAACTTTAACTTTCAAAGACCTAATGAAGGGGACTCTGGGTAGCATTCTCTGATGTATTTAGGTAGTTTGCCTGCTCTCTAATATGTGATCCCTATAGAATTTTATACAGATGTACTTAGTGCCCATATGACCTTTTTGCTTTCTTACAAGCCATATTTAAGAATGACGACCTAAATACGGTGTTAGATTGCAACCTCAATGAAACAAGATTATCTGTTTCTATAGATGTATTAAATTGCCCAAACAGGTTCTCATAAAGCTAGTGTTCATTAAAAATTTACCACCCACCCCTTCCAAATAAGGTGAGATAAAAATGACACCTAAAATCAAAGTCACAGGTAAGGTCATCCTTGCTTCTTGAACCATATGTTAAGAGTCAGTATCCTCAGAATAGGTTTTCATGGAGTAGGGGATTTTTGTCCTCCACAGAGAAGCGTGGCTTTGTTGGTAACTTGATTTGGCTATTCCCTTTTAGGTTGATTTCTAATATAATTTTCATTTTACTAGTCTTGTCTCATTAGAAAGACTTCACCTACAGTTCTTGGGTAAAAATCTTTCAAAATAGTTTTCTCTCTCCCTGCCACCATCCATCATGGTGCATACTTTCCCTGATCCCCCATTTTCACTATAGATTTGCATAAGTGTCCCTGATTGAATTTCTCTAGACTAGAGGATAAACCTATAGATTTACACTAAAATTTAGGAAGACACAATTTTGTAGCTGTGTGGATAGGAAAGAAAATCCACGAATCTCACAGCCTTATATTATCATTCAGCTTCTTTTGTTTGTTTGTTTGTTTGTTTTGTTTTGGGCCCCACTCATGTCTTTACTTTTAGGCTTATTTAATTTTCCAGTCCTAGAGCTGTCTCTGGCTGTGAGGCTGCCAATATAAGTATAAGGGCTCAGGTTTCTCCAATCTTCTAAATGAGAACTATAGTGTACTTACATGCTAGCTCCCTACAATTTTATCGCCAACTTTTCTTTGTGTGTGTTCTTTGCCCTTATGGTTTAAACCAATTTTGATGTTTCTAGTTTTTGCTCTACTATTATTTTAGCAGGGTTTCTAAGATATAAGGTGACAATAGTATGTGTTCAGTACACAATTATTAAATGTGTCTTATCACTTCAAGGGAACTAAAAAAAAATGTTAAAAATAAATTACTATTTATTGAGTAACTATAATATTGTACATACTATCTAATTTAGGTCTCAAGTGTACTATTTAAATTGACCTCCCTAAACCCTGAAAATAACTATTCTAGTACCATTTGACACAAAGAAACCATGGATGATACAGAATTGGAACACAGACTATCTGACTCAAGAGTTTTCTAATATTAACTGATACTTCCCAAGAAGTTCGCAATATCTAACCTAAAATTCTTTACAACCTAGAATAAGTTGTATCTCATAATAAAAATATATATCTTCTTTTTAAAGCTGGAAGCACATATTTCCATGGGAACTTAAAGGCAAAATAAATTAAACTTAAATATAAACAAGAATTGGGGAGTTTTTCCTAAGCATAATATTGAAAAGACCACAGAGAGAATAAGACTACCCTATAATTAAGGATAAGGCCTAAATTATCCTTCAAGATCCACATTAAATATTACTTCTACGAACTCATTTCTCAAACTGAAATCACTTTCCCACTCTCTGAATATTTACATCATCTTACATTTTCCTTAGATTGTTTGAATTTGAATTTTCTTTTTTCAAAATAATACATTGTATAATGCATATGTAAATGTGGCCAAATATTTAAACTACAACATCTTAAGCTGTCATATTTTGAGTCCCTTATACAAAGAAATTTGACACGAGCAATAAAAAGCTTTATCATGCAGACCTCAACCTAGTATTTATTACAAATTGTCCATCACCTTATATTAAATGTTGGCCATTGGTGTTAACTCAATGCCAGTAGTAATTCCCAATTTGGAGTATGTTGAAGAAAGAAACTTCATTCAGTGCAAATAGCTCAATTATGATATTGCATGGTTGGGAGAACAGTATAGCTGTAGAAAAACTCCATAACATTACAGCTCAGTTAGGAAACAGAAGATGTGAGATGGCCCCAGGGCCAGGCAGCTCAGAAGCCAAGCCCCTCTCAAACTAGACATCTCTGTTCCGTTCTGCCTGTTCTGCTCGGCTTTGCTTTGCACCACTCTGCTTTATTCCACTCCAGCGGTGGTTCAGCTCCAGCTCTGGAAACACAGACTTCATTCTTTGGTGGAAAAGGAAAGTGGGCTCTCTGACCCAGAAAGGAGTTAAATTATCTAGACAGAAGTCCCCACCCCTGGTTTCTAACTGGTACACCCTTATTCAAATAAGAACTCCAAATTCTTACTGCTGATTGGTCAAAATGGCAATGTTCTTATTGGTCAGAATAGAGCCGCTGATTTGTAAGTGAAGATGCTGATGTGGCTATAGCTGCACAGCTCTGATTGGACAAGGAAAGTCTCAGTTCTATTGGGTGAAATACAGTTCCAGGAACTCCTTTATAAGAGATGGCAGGAAGGAACACAGTGTATGCAGGCAGTTTGGTGAAGGAGGCAGGGAGTTCAGTGCAAGCTTCTCTCTGAAGCACAGTTTGCATGAGAGGCCCCTGCATAGAAATGGCTGCTAGGCTCTAAGTTTTTTTTCTTGTTTTTTCATTTTGTTTTGTTTTAATTTGAACATAGGTAGCCAAAGGGCACAGGAGCCCTTCTTATAGTAAGTTTCTTCTTCCTCAAGGTCCACACTTACAACACTATTAAAGATGTTAATCTCTCCGAATTTTAGAAATTTAGCAGAGTTAATTTTCCAGAGCACTCTTGAAAAAAAATAAGTGTTCTAAGTGCTTTAAAGTGCATAAATCTGTAAGGTAGATAATAACTATATTAAAAACTGAAGATATGAAGCTAAATGACACTTGTTTATTTAACTTTTGAAACTTAAGCAAGTACAGAATGACAGAGTGCAATTAATTTATCAGTTTAGTCACAGAAGGTTAAGCATCTACATGGATCAGTATGAACTTTCCAAGGTCAATAGAACCTGCATATATAAAATAAGAAAAATAAGAGGGCTCTAACCAGAATCAGATACAAGATATTTTCTTTATTTTGTGTTGGCAGCATGATAACTGCAGTTGTACATTATGTTTCAAAGGTAACAAAGGTGTACTTTGTTACCTTTGAAACATATTTTAAATGTACATGAATGTTATATAAGTATTACACTGTATAATAGATTTTAGTCATCTTTATATACAATTATTTGGTTGTATTTATAAAGTGCTAATCAATAAATAACTATTAGTTAAAGAGAAATACTTAAATTTTATTCAAGATACAATTACAATAAATTCTTTTGCGTAGGTGAAGGTTGATGTCACTATCTATAAAATATTGTCTTAGCAAGGTCAGTCCTGTTGTCATTGTTTCCCAAATTATAATTACAAAAAAACACATGCTATGGTACATATCAAAAGTATAAATGTATAAACTCAAATATGCATATACTTATGCACATACAATAAGAAAATGTAAGAAAAAAGCAGAGAATGTTCACTACAGAAGGTGTACTACATGTGCCTCTCTAACAAGAAATGACCACATCATCATCACATATTAAATCAGATAGGTACGACTTTCCTAGATTATTGAATCCACGAATGAGTCTTATTTAAATAAAAAATCAATCTAACTATATATACAACAGCAATATGTGTAAAGAACTGTCTACATGAAAGAAATTCATGGTAGCAAGAAATAAAAGTAGTTTTTGTTTACAAGTCTGTAAAACTGAGGGAAAGTCAAACATAGCCGACAATTGAAAAGAAATCTTTCTTTACACAATGTCAAGATTGAAGTAATACAAAGACATCTTGTGGGAAATATATTGGAATGAGAATGGTAGTAGTTAAAATAATAAAGATGATGCTAGGCTATAGGAAATATATGACATGCTCTATATAGAGCAGAGAGACAATGATATTTAAACACATATTGATGCATTCACTTCTGCAATATAGAGATTGGCTGGGGTAGATGAGTTCATTTCAGTATATATTTGTTCTTTTACTTGGGGATTTTAAAATATTTTTGTTTTTTAAGAAGAATCTGCAAGTTTATCTGTGTGGAAGATACTTCAATTCAAAGTAACTTGAATAAGATTACAGAAATTTTGGAGCTAGGTTCTGTGAACAAAGAT
The DNA here is from genome assembly GCA_004027555.1 of Craseonycteris thonglongyai. Taxonomy (NCBI): domain Eukaryota; kingdom Metazoa; phylum Chordata; class Mammalia; order Chiroptera; family Craseonycteridae; genus Craseonycteris; species Craseonycteris thonglongyai. The sequence goes on from PVKE010005829.1 coordinate 25,956, forward strand.
TAGATATTGTTGGAAGGGTGCCTATGAATTTGTGGGATAAAAGAATGCTAGTAAACAAGATTGAAGTGGGCCCTCAGCAAAACGTTGGTAGTTAGCATCTCAAAATGAATAAAGACAAGAGAGAGATCTATTGTGTTTCAGAGATCCACGGAACTTTAAGAATTTTGGTGTCATGGGGCCACTTTGAAGTTCTATCTTCTTTTGTATTGTGCTGCATTTCCCCTTCAATATATTTGGAGATCAAATTAAAGTTCTTTTCCTAAACGAACCTTCATTAACAGCACTTGTTAGTTGATTTAAGGAAGACTGTACTTAAGTCCATTTAAAAAAGCTTGAAGAGTAAAGACTAGAAAGCATTCTTTCAGGATCTTAAAGGGTCTTAATGCAGGAATTTAATTGTGAGATTCTCCTTCACAAAATCCTTAGCCATTGTGTGGAGAGTGTTTGAATTGCTTTTAATATGAAGAATAAGAATGCTACTAGTTATTGTGTTGTAAATGGGGGAGTAAGTCCCTCTTGTGGGTTCTTTAAGGATCACTCCAACATAACTATGGAAATTACACCAGAAGAGACACATAATACAATTTATTTTACTCACAGGTACCATAAAGGCGGGCATAACATGCCCAGAGTATCACATAAAGTCACCCAAATGCCCAAAGTATGGTCACAGCATACAAAGAGAAGCAAGAGCAAGACTTCATTGGCAAGTGGCTTTATTGAGGGTCATGGGTGCTGTAACTTGTGGCACGTGGGAAACACTCTTTTAGAGTAATCTGAATGTAACAGGGTCAACACAGAAAGGAAGGGGGGAAAAGGAGTCATCATGAGGCTTATTGCTTCATCACACACTTTGCGGGTGGGTACACAGGAATAGTCAGCAACTAGGTAAAAGTTCAAGACAAGCAGGGAGGGTGCTGGCACTCAGGGAGACATTGAGGCAACAAATAACAGCTTTACATTACAATTATAACAGAGAATATTTACTAAACCTTTACTAAATGCAAGGAAGGCATTGTTCTAAGTGCTTTATCTGTATCAGCTCACTTAAACCGCACAATACTCCTTTGAGGTCATACTCAATTATTTATTTCCATTTTATCAATTAGGAAACTAGGGCAGGCAAAGGTTCTTTTATGTACATCATTTATTGTTAAACTGATGAGTTGGAGATATGTTTTCAAGGACCAAAACAGGGCTCAGAGAGAAGGAAATTCTACTAAAATGTTTAATAAAGTGCTGAGGGCTGACTGCTACGTTAGCCATGAATGAGGTTATACTAAAAGAAGAAGCAACAAAAGTGGACACATTTGAGAATTTGGGCCATGAAAGAAAATAAAGACAACTAGAAGGTAAAGTAAAGATCAATAGTTGCTAGTTGCTTTCAGTTGTTGCTTGTTGATTGCTTGTTTGGTTGACTGGTTTAAATTGTTTTCAGCCATGGAAGGAATATATTTTGAAAGCAGAAAGGAAGATGTAAAATGAAAGGCAAATGATGGAAAAGTTTGAAAAAAATATGTAATTGATGGAGCAAATTTCCTGAGAAGGTAATAAAATGTGGGGTCAAGAGAATTGGCAGAAAGTTCAGCCTTAGAGAGAAATGTTTTATTAACTGGTGGCTATGCTGGAGTAGAGAGGGAAATAAGAAAGATTCAGGATAAATCTCATTTCGGTAAGAACGCATTGAACACATAACTTTGTTATTAGCAATGTTGGCACTGTTCTAGTTGCTATGAGGACTTTAGAGAAACTGAAGATGCTTTTAAGCAAGTTATAATTTTCAGTTTATTAGGTATGTTAAAGAGAAAACTTTAGGCTCAAAATGGAGTCACTTGTGCTAAAGCCCATAACACCACACCTCCAATAAATAATACCTGACCTAATTGCAATTTCAGTGTTCTCTAAAAATGTAACCTGAATCAATGACTGCAATTTCTGGTCAGTACAAGTAAGATAATCTATCACTTGGGCCCTCATCATCCCCCAAAGAAAGCTGAGAAAATATGCCTGAAACAATTTATTTTTCTAGCAAGCTGAGAAAATATGCCTGAAACAATTTATTTTTCTATCGCTAATAACTTTCTTATCCCACCAATTTTCTGCCTATAAAAGTTTTCCATATTGTACAGCGTCTTGGTGTTCCTCTCTACTTGCCAGATGGAATGCTACCCAATTCCTGAACTGATCACTAAAGTCAATTAGATCTTCAAGTTTACTTAGTTGAATTTTTCTTCTTTAACAAATTGGTAACAATGACAGAATCTGAAGCAAACTTCTGAGGGTATTTGGGTACAAAAAGGAAAAGTATGGTGTCTTCAAACCCTTTTGACTTCTCTGTCTTTCCCACCTTTTCTGAGGGCTGTTGGTGTGTTCCCCTCAGTTTGAGCCTCACTCTCTTTTAGTTGAGCCCCCAATCTAATTGGCCTTCTAGTCCAGAGCTAAGCATGTCAGCTTGGAGATGGTGGATGGCTCCATCTGGAACCTGAGTCCCTAGTCTGCGGTTCAGCCTGAAATTCACCTGTGATTAGTAGTCCTTTTCCACTATTCTAGTCTTTGGTCTGCATTTACTGGAATCTGCTGATTGCCCACATTGAGAATTTCTGGCAGTGAGCACGGAACCTTCTATTGGCCAGTCCAGAGTCACCTCTAAATTCCATCCTTTAGTTCTGTCCTCAGATTTCACATTGGAAGCTGCTGGTGCCAGCTGCAATTCTCCATGGGTTTGGAATCAGTTTGCAGTCCTCACTCTTTGAGGTCTGCTGCTTCAATCCTTTCCCCAATCCCTAGTTCTTTAGTTACTGCTAATATATACAATTCTGTTTCCCTGATTGCTGTCAATTTCTGTTAATGTGCACATGAGGTAGAGTTTGTTGTTAAATAGCAATTTCAGAAGTCTAAAGTGCTTACATGTTAGTTGGTTCCTGAAAATCCAAAGGCCTAGCTGAAAGCAATAGTACCCTTTATATCCAATGAGTTCATGATGCCACTTTCTGGTTCACCTTTTTTATGGTTAAGAACTATAGTCTCAGAAGCAGAAAATATCTAACAAAATGGCAAAATTTTACTAAAAATAACCTAGAATGACAATGGCTATTATGGGGAACATTCCTTAGAAATGATCATTCCCTTAAGAGGTACACTTGAGAGCAAGGGATCTCAACATGAACAAACAGAATGGGATGCCTATTTTGATAGATATACTGAGGCTTCCAACTGGCTTTCAACTTTCCAAAATAATTTCATTTAAAGGATCATTACAACAGACTAATGAAATATTAAAAGTACAAGAGGTACGTAAAACAAAAGATGATAGAACTGATGTGACCACTGCTAAGGTAAGTGAAAGGCAGGTTATGGAAGCAGGGTTGGGCCGCAGGACAAGAAATCTGTGCCCTTTGGAAACTGGTGACTAGACCCCAAGGCTGAATCCCAAGGCCAGACCCTAAGGCAGGGTGGAGAGATAAGGCTGTGTGGAGCCAACTAAGATCTACAGAAACCTGCTAAAAACCAACATGGCCACAAATTTCACCTAGCAGTGACTGTAAGACTCATTATATGCTCATTACAATTTGTGCATTAGCATGCTAAAAGACACACCCTGTGCCACCATTGTCAGTAATGGAAAGACCATAAAAGGACACAAAATGACCAGAGGAGCCCTTCAGAAAAATCTTCCCCCTTTCCCAGAAAACCCCTTGATTCTTCTATCAATCTTCTATCAGCCAGCACCTAATTAAAGCAAAAGTGAGTGATAACAGGATTAAACTCCAGATTGGGAGGGACTTCTCTGTCTATGGAGTAGCCTGCTTCTTTTGTTCTCCTCTACTTGAATAAACTTATTTTTTTTCTTTTACTTTTATTTAGGCTCCTGCTTGAATTCTTTCCTGCCCAGAACCCAATGGTAGAGGCCTCATCTCTGGGCCTTCTTGGGCCTCCTTGGGGTGGAGGCAATGCCTAACTCCCTGCAACACAACTGCTCCCCACATCCTTTTTTACTTCAATAGACTCACATTTTTCCAATTCTCTGTCTCAACTGCCTTTCACTCTGAAGAGACTATTAGATAGTTACCTTTTAAAATAAAACTACCTGAGAATATAGACAAACCTGTTCAGATATCCTTCACCTCTTGGTTAAAGACTGAATTAAAGTCCATGGTTTAAAAATGTCTTACACCTAGAGAAGAACCTCAAACATCTTTTGAAGAATTTAGAGTTATTATTAGGATATAGGACCCTGGGCTGCCAGATCTTTACTAGCTTGGGTGCATGTTTGTAGGACCTGGGGAAGCTGGAAAATGGATGTAGGAAGCAAAACAGCAGAACTTTGAGGATGATGTTTGAGATTCTAAACCAGATAGAACTTACAAAATAACAATTGATCTTTTACAATCCATTTCTAAAGTCATCCCTGCCAGTGATGCAGAATGGGTGAGTCCCCTGAGTGGGGATTCAAGCCCTGGGGAAAGAAAGTTCTTGTCTCCATAAGGGAAAGAGTTCCATTCTAAGCCAATATAGAGTTTAAAGTGGAAGTCAGTTTATTTAGCAGAGTAAGAAAAGGAAGGCCACTTTTCTTACTCAGAGTAGCAGTCTAATCACTAGTGGAAAAGAGGCTCCCTCCGTTCCCGAGACTAGGGTTTATATATGTTTTCTGTTTCCACGGAAAATTTCTTTATGGGGGAAAAGAGGAAAGAATAACAATGGTAAGTTTATCTTTAACTTTTGTAATATGCAAGAAGAATAGGGCAGATTTATCTTACCTTTTGTAAGACACAATTGTTAGGCCTGAAGGGACTTGTTTAAAGGAAAAATTACTGAGCACCCTGTTCTGGACCTGCCAAGTGCTATAATTCTGACCCAACTACCCACATTCTCAAGTCGGTCAGGCTTAACCCATTCTTGGGACTGTTGTGCTCGAGTTGGTCAGGTGTAACCAGTTCCTGAAACCAATGTGTTAGGGCCAGGTGGCTCAAACACAGGGTCCACGCCCACCCCAGAGCAGTTGAAAATTTGGTGCCCAGAGGACTATTGGCACATCAGAATAGATGCAGGGACTTGCTGGTACAGGGAGATAAGAATGCTCTCCCAACTCCCTAAAGGTATTGACACCATCTTTCCCTCTTTCGGTGTCAGCTGGCCATTTCTCAGCCATTTCTAATAAACTCTCTCACTAAACCAGAACTCAGTGTGTGGTCTCCCTTTAGCGAACCTTACAACAATCTGAGGGTTTTTTTGGTTTTGTTTTGTTTTGTTTTGTTTTGTAGAATGCTTAACTAGGAGGAATATGACCATAATGGAATCTCTTTGCTTAATAGCTTTTATATGGTTTGTTCTGTGTGATTGATTAATGTCTGAGTTCAACGTCTTGCAGCATATAGAATGCAGGCTTGGAATTTACCTACTAGTCTCTTCTTTTGTAAAACTAGTTCTCATGCCCCTTCCCTGCATTATCTGTACTGACTGGTCTATTATTCAAACATGCAAACAGAAAAGAGATGAATCTGTGGCTGACTTTAAAGACAGCTTAGAAACCCTCTTCTATGGCATTTCAGGTTCCATACAATGAATAGAATCACCCAACCACTCTATCTTCCCTCTTTGTAAGGGCTTATCTCCTGAGATTAGTGGATTGATAAAAAGACAGAAAATAGGTTGTGAGACCAAGGGCCTCAATGAACTCTTACCTATAGCTGACCATTTTGAAAGGACCCTAGAGCAAGATCAGAAACAAAAGTTTTTAGAAGAAAAGGTTTCAGATTTCCCCCATTCAGTATAACATTCGCTGAGGGTTTGTCATATATGACCTTTATTATGTTGAGGTACTTTTCTTCTATACCCATTTTGTTAAGTGTTTTGATCATAAATGGATGTTTTATCTTGTCCAACAGTTTTTCTGCATTGACTGATATAATCATATGGTTTTTATCTTTTATTTTCTTTATGTGGTATATCACATTGATCAATTTGCATATATTGAACCATCCTTGTGCCCCTGGGAAGAATCCCACTTGATCATGATGTATAATCTTTTTAATGCATTGTTGTATTCTATTTGCTAGTATTTTGTTTAGGATTTTTGTATCAGTGTTCATCAGAGATATTGGTCGATAGTTTTCCTTTTTTCTGACGTCCATGCCTGGCTTTAGTATTAGGGTAATGTTGGCCTCATAGAATGAGTTGGGAAGTATTGTTTCTTTTTCAATTTTTTGGAAAAGATTGAGGAGGTTAGGTGTTAGTTCCTCTTTGAATGCCTGGCAAAACTCGTTAGTGAGACGATCTGGTCCTGGACTCTGCTTTTGGGGAGGTTTTGGATGATCGCTTCAATTTCCTTACTGTTGATTGGTCTGTTTAGGTTACCCAGTTCTTCTTGATTCAGTCTAGGTAGATTACATGTTTCTAAAAACTTGTCCATTTCTTCTAAGTTTCAAAATTTGGTGGCATATAGTCCTTCATTGTATTCTTGTGTGATCCTTTGTATTTCTGTGGTACCAATTGTAATTTCCCCTCTTTCATTTCATTTCATTTCATTTCATTTCTAATTTGGGTTATTTGTGTGTTTTTTCTTTTTTTCTTGGTGAGCCTAGCCGGGGGGTTGTTAATTTTATTATTTTTTTGAAGAACCAGCTCTTTGTTGCATTATTTTTTTCTGTTGTTTTTCTATTCTTTATTTCATTTAGTTCTGCTTTAATTTTTAGTATTTCCTTCCTTCTGCTGGCTTTGGATGTTCTTTATTCTTCTTTTTCTAGTTCTTGTAGATGTGACTTAGGTAGCTTACTTGTGATTTTTCTTGGTTCTTGGAAAAGGCCTGTAGTGATATAAATTTCCCCTTATTACTGCTTTTGCTGCATCCCAGTAATTTTGGTATGTTGTGTTTCGTTGTCATTTGTTTCTATGTATTTTTTAATCTCTTCTTTTATTTCTTCCTTAATCCAGTCATTTTTAAATAAGATGTTGTTTAATCTTCATGTGTATATGGTTTTTCCTGCATTCTTTCTGTAGCTGGTCTCTAATTTCAAAACTTTGTGATCAGAGAATACACTTGATATGATTTCAGTCTTCTTAAATTTGCTGAGGCTAGCATTGTGTCCCAGCATGTGGTCTATCCTTGAAAATGTTCCATGTGCACCAGAAAAGAATGTATAGTCCTGTGCGGTAGGATGAAATATTCTATAAATGTCAACTATGTCTAAAATCAGGAATAAGACAGGGATGTCCCCTGTCACCACTACTATTCAATATAGTGCTGGAAGTTCTACCCAGAACCGTCAGGCAGGAAAAAGAAATAAAAGGCATCCAAATTGGGAATGAAGAAGTTAAACTGGGGAAAGCTGGAATGGCTCAGCGGGTAAAGCACTCGCTTTGAAGCTCCGAGGACCAAAGATCGAATCCCGGCCCCGGCCCATGTAGACCCATATGCTGAACTGGGGAGTGCCCCCCATTCAGTTCTTGCTGGGGCCTACGCGGAGGCTCCCGGCCCAGTTCCTGCCCTGCGCAGCCCTGTGCCCACCTGTGGAGTGAAACTATATGGAAAACTAATGCTGTCAACTATAGAGACTGCTCTGGGCCCTTCCCCCTCTCTCTGTCCCTCTCTCTGTCTCTATTTCTCTCTGTCACAAATCAATAAAATAAATCTTTAAAAAAAAAAAGTTAAACTGTCACTTTTTGCAGATGACATAATCCTTTATATAGAAAAGTCTAAAGATTCCTTCAGAAAACTATTACAAGCAATAAATGAATGTACTAGTAAAGCTGCATGATACAAAATCAATATACAAAAATCTACAGCATTTTTACATGCAAACAATGAAACTTCAGAAAAAAAAATGAGAAAAATAACACTGTTTGTGATCAAAACAAAAAGAATAAAATACTTAGGAGTAAACTTAACAAAGAATGTGGTATACTTATACACAGAAAACGATGACACTATTAAAAGAAATTGAAAAGATAGAAATAAATAGAAAGGTATTCCGTGTTCATGGATTGGAAGAACCAACATAGTTAAAATGGTCATACTACCCAAAGCATTATACAGATTTAATGCAATTCTCATCAAAATCCCACAGACATTCTTTCGATAAATAGACTTAAAAATTATCAGATTCATGTGGAACCACAAAGGACCCCAAATCGCCAAAGCAATCCTCCAAAAACAGAATAAGGCTGGAGGCATCACGCTCCCAGACTTCAGTCTACACTACAAAGCATCAATAATCAAAACAGCTTTGTATTGGCAGAAGAATAGACATACAGACCAATGGAACAGAGTAGAAAACCCAGAAATAAACCCACAAACATATGCACACATAATTTTTGACAAAGGAGCAAAAAATATACAATGGGGAAAAGAAAGCCTCTTCATTAAATGGTGCTGGGAAAATTGGAAAACTACATGCAAAAGAATGAATCTGGACTGTGAACTCTCACCATATACCAAAATTAATTCAAAGTGGATTAAAGACCTCCACATAAGACCTGAAACAATTAAGTGCATAGAAGAAAGAATCAGTACTAAACTTATAGACCTGAGGTTCAAAGAGCACTTTATGAACCTGACCCCAAAGGCAAGGGAAGTAAAAGCAAAAATAAATGAATGGGATTATTTCAAACTAAAAAGCTTCTATACAGCAAAGGACGCCATCAACAAAATAAAAAGGAAACCAACTGACTGGAAGAGAATATTTGCTCCCCCACAGACATACAAACAGCCAACAGATACATGAAAAAATGCTCCACATCACTAGCAATTAGGGAGATGCGAATAAAAACCACAATGAGATACCATCTTACACCTGTTAGAATGGCTATAATCAACAAGACAAGGGATAACAAGTGCCGGAGAGGCTGTGGAGAAATAGGAACCCTCATACACTGCTGGTGGGAACGTAAACCAACCACTATGGAAGGCTGTATGGAGATTCCTCAAAAAATTAAGAATGGAATTGTTGTATGACCCATCAACCCCTCTTTTGGTTATCTACCCCCCAAAAATGAAAATCTTCATTCGCAAAGATATCTGTACCCCAATGTTCATCTCAGCACTGTTCACAGTGGCCAAGTCATAGAAACAACCAAAGTGTCGATCGATATTCGACTGGATAAAGAAGTTGTGGTATATTTACACAATGAAATACTACTCAGCAATAAGAAAAGATTAAATATAGCAATTTGTGACAACATGGACAAACCTTGAAAACATCTTATTAAGCAAAATAAGTCAGACTGAAAGGAGTAAGAAACATATAACATCATTCATAGGTGGAATATAAAATTGAAAGTAACAAAGAAACAGAAACTCATGGACACAGTCAGTGATTTGGTGGTTGCCTGGGGGTAGGGGTGGGAGGAATGTGGTGGGTGGAGGGTGGAGAGCTGGGGGATGCATGGGGAGCAGGCATCAAATGTTAAAAAAAAAAGAAGAAAATAAAGAAAAAAACAAAAGCTATCCAAGCTATTAACTTCACAGCTCCAAGAGCTCCAAGGCCAGAGACCTTAAATAATACCTGGATCTCTGGCATTGCACCCCCATTGGCCCAAAAATTAATGTTGCAATTTTAATCAGCTGGGGCACTGGAAAAGAGATTGTCCTCAAAGATCGTATACAAATTCTTCAATATTAATTTGAGTGCCCCATATCTACCTCAAAGGAAAGCCCCAATATGGGCTCCTTCCATAGACGATAGGCTCTGAGGAGTCCTCTAATAAACTATTACCAGTAATCCCTTAAACAGTCAAGAGGAAACTAAAATTAAAATTAATGGAAGCTTTGCCAAACTCTAGTTGATATCACAGCTATACTTCCTACTTTAAACCCCACCCACATAGGACAACAAATACCTCAGAGTAAAAAGGTTTTCATAGCAGGGGCTATCTAATAAAGTTCAGAGAGAACTTTTAGCTCAACCAGTCCAAATAATTCTGGGGCCTTTTACTGAAGAACCCATTAGGTAGAGGTTTTCTTTTTGAATTAAAAGGTCTGATATATTTGCCTCCAAAGTAGAATTCACTTTAGAATTTCATGACCAACCTGAACCTAATGTCTTATGGTCCTTGTGATAGGGGAAAACTCCTCTTTAAACCCCCACTTCTTAACTCTTATGCAGTCTTTCTAGTTTAATCATTCTAATCAAGGATAGATGGGATTTACACTGGAATGTTCTACCCAACCACTCCCCCACCCCCCACCTGTATCAGCTGATTACTTTGAAACTTGAAATTCCTCTTCTGCTTGGAACCACTGGGAAAGGGTTCATAACTCAGCAAGAATGCCAATCCACCTCAACTGAAGAACTGAACAAGATCTTCTGGTTGGATCCTGAGACTCCTCCATTTTATCCCAGGTGACTCTTCAATAGGCAGGGACAATGACCACATCCAGCAGGAGGTAGATATGGAAGAAGAGACCTTAGCCCATCAATTTCTCATAGAGCTTTAAGGGGATCACATCTCTCAAGAGGGAGGCTAGGTAGGCAGCTAGAATAGGGGGATCTTGGGCCCCTCACATAATGCCTGAATTGCCAGGGTGGTTACCACCTTATTCCTCAGATTAAGCAACCATAGGAGGAGATAGATGGGAAAGAGTGCTAAAGAAGTGATGCAATGAACTGCCAATCAATAGACCCCATACCCAAAAGGGTGTTCTCTTTTCCCAAGGAAAGACAATAAAAACTACTTGTAAGTGGCCTTTTGAGCCACCTCTTTCTGCTTGAGGCCTGCTTCCATCTCTTAGAAGTATACTTTCTCTACTTTTCCTTTCAATAAACATTTCTTTCACTATTGTACTTTGGTGTCTTGATCAATTCTTTGTTTGGGATACCAAGAACCTGAACTCAGCACCAAAGAGGACCCCATTCTCCATTAACACTTGTAGTCTGTCCTTGACATGGAAGAGGAAGGATTCCAACAAAGGTCCCCTAATTTATTTAAGGTACCTGAAAATCTGTAGGCTACCTTTTATACTTTTATTGGAAGAACGAGAAGTGCAGAGCCTAAAAAGATTCAGATATAGCTAAACCTCTTCCTAAATTACCTCAATACCCATTAAAGCTTGAGGCCACACAAGACCTCACACCCATAGTAGAAGACTTAGTTGCCCAGGGGCTAATGATTCCCTGTAGTACTACTTGCAATATGCCAAACTTGTCAGTCTAGAAACCTAATGGGCAGGGATGATAATTTGCCTAGGACTTGAGAATTATTAATAAAAGTTATTCATCATTTCCCAGTTGTTCCAAATCCAAACATCTTTTTGTCATAGTTTCAGATGCAAAATGGTTCGCTGTTGAAAACCTCTGTTCAGCTGTTTTCAGCATGCCTATAGACCCTATCTATTTGCCTTTACTTGCAACAATTAACAATACACCTAGCCAGTTATGCCTCAAGGTTCACTTTGGCCCCTTATTTCTCCCAAGTGCTTCATCAAGATTTAAGTACCTTCCAGTTCCCCAGGAAATTGACCCTTTTACAATATATAGATGATATCTTTCTGTGCTCAGTTACCAAAGAGAAGTCCATATAAGATTTCATCTTTTTGCTGCAACAGTTAGCTGAAATGGGACACAAAGTCTCTAAGGAAAAATTATAATTATCTCTGGAAACCGTTCATTACCTAGGTCATGATCTAAGTGCTAAAGGAATTCAGCTGTCTCCAAAAAGAATTAAGCTAACACACAGATTTCCTGAACCCACAACTAAGTGACAGCTTTGTGGATTTTAAGGCTTGGTTGGTTATTGCATGCAATGGGTTCCTAATGTTCTCTATTAACTTCCCCACTCTATGAACTCACTAAAATTTCACAACTCATGGATCTGTGGCCTATGATAGCATACAATTGGATTCTGTTGCCTGTGCCTGTACCAGCTATCTTAAAACTATTTATCACTGCAGATGCAAAGACAGCAGAGGCCTCAGCAGAATTAACACCAGAAATGGCATTTATTTGCAAACTCACACTGTCCAAAGTCTTCTTAACTCTGAGTTGACTCAACATTTCTCTGTAAGTAGACTAACTTCTATGAGATTCTTTTGCTTTCACCACCTAATATACATCTTAAACTCTTCAAGGTCTTTAATCCTGCTACTTTACTATCTCTATCCGACAAAGCTGAGCACCAGGACTGAGGTGGGTAAATTTCCTCTCGCTCTCTGACATTGTATCCTAATTTATGAGATACTTCTTTAAGTGATTCTGATCTAATCTTGTTTGTGCATGCTTGGTTGTACTGTAGCAATTGAAAAGGAAATTTTCAAGCTGGTGATGCTATTACTATCCAATGTGTCTGACCTACTCAAACGGGAACACATCCCAGGAACTGAATACAACCGACAAGCAAAGCTTTAGGCCCTTACCTGAGCATGTCATTTACCAAAAGCACAAACTGCAACTATTTATACTAATAGCTGGCATGCTTTCAGGGTCATGCATGATTCGGGGATGTTATAGAAACAAAGGGGTTTTCTTCAGTCTTTTGGAATCCCAGTCAAAAATGGGCAAAAAGTAAGTGATCTTATTGCTAGTCTCTTTCTTTCTGAAATTGCTGTCATCTACGTAGAGACTGACACTAAAAGAACTGAATCTGAGTATCAGGGCAATGCTCTAGAGAATTTCATGCCAAGGCAGAAGCAACAGAATGTATAAAGACTGTGGGTACATACAGATGAAGTACAATCTGCTTTGGCAAAAAAAATAAGCCCTTCTTGCCAGACTTTTGCCATCCTGATGTCCTAGTAATGTGGCAACAGTCTGCTCCCGCATCAGAGAAACTGCAGCTATGGGTAACAATAGCTGCAAATTAAAGGAACTGTCAAACCTTAGGAGACCTGAGATGGCCACTTCGTTCTTTCTAGCTCCCTATTAAACCCACTTTTTTTTTTCTTTTTTTTCTTTTTTGTTTTCTTTAACACATCATAATGCATTTAAGGTGACTCAAATTATGAATAGTCGTTGGTGTGGAGACTTATATAAAATTGTGAAAACAGTCTACAAGCAATGTCTAGTGTGCCAGGTCCATAATCCTAGAAACATTATTTTTGTCCCCAGAGGGCTCAAGTCTCCTTTTTCTGGATCTTTTGAACACTTTGAGCTAAACTTCACTCAACTGACACTCAGGATGGGTTATCCACATGTTCTGGTTTATTATATGTATGGTTTTCATATGGGTTGAAATCTTCTCCTGACATAAAGTTAATGATCTCACATGGCAAATGAACTCTTAGAAAATGTTTGTTCCATTGCACAACCTCCAGTGATTGAAGAACCCACTTCACTGATAAAATTATACAAGCCTTAATGAAAATCTTCAGGGAATTATCACTGTTCTTATCACCCTCAATCATCAGGCAAGGTCAAGAAAATTAGTAAGATTTGCTGAACCTACTAGACTCCTGTGACCTAAGGGATTGCCTTTGATCTTGCTGTTTACAGTACTCCCTTTGGGAGGCATAAACTTACTCCACACATGATTGTCACCAGTAGACCAATGTCTGTTGGTGCAGAACCTTTTGCTTATACCTTGTTGTCTCATGATGATATGATCAGCTACTATAAGCCTTTAATGTTTTATGCTTAAGCCTATCATCAATATATTAAAGAAGCTTTCCCAGATCCCAATTTAACAGATCCTCCTGTAGTTCATAATCTAGAGCCTGGTGCCAAGGTCTTCTGGAAGCATCATCTGATGAAGTCAGTTCTTGAGCCCTATTGGGAAGAAGCTTACCAAATATTCCTGACCACTCTGTCACTGCTACAGAACTAGAAGTCACTGAGCCTTGAATATACATCTCCCAGCTAAAAAGGGATCTACGTGACATCTGGTCCTGCACAGATTCTGGTAACTTACAAGTCAAGTTGACAAGGAAGAGAAACAGCTGATATTGATGTAGTGTAGACTGCTGTCTCCCAAGATACTGAATCAAAACATTATACTTTAAATAATACAAAGTCCTTTTTTCTTTTCTTTATTTTATTTACTCTGGTATTAGCCTGGAAAGATAATGCCATCATCCTTGTCTCTCAGACCATTGCTAAGAAAAGGCATTTTAAACTTAGAATTTGTTATAAAAAATTCTGACCTGTTCATTAATAGAGCCACCTTAGTGGAAGTGGTTTATGCTCAATAGGACTTATCATTATTCATGGTAATTATCCTTCTTCTAGGCACTCTTAATGTTTAAATAGTTGTTATATAACCAGGCAATACCTTTTAACATTACCTATAGGTGCTCCTATCTGTTAAAAAATAAAATGAGAAAACTCATAAGTCAACTCCCCTGAAATTACATTGTCAAATTAAAAAAGACTTACCAGAAGGTTTTTCATGATTCAAATTTTGCTTCGTTTGGCATGGCTCTACTTCTCTGATTTTAGGAGTAAATATAAATCAGACTATAACGAGGAACTTGTTAGCTCCTAAAAATAGTGCAGAATTGGCTATTAAAGCAATAGCTGCTCAACAAAAATTCTTAGACTCTCTTGCCAAAGTTGTTCTTGACAATAGAATAAACATTGATTATCTTTTAGCTAAATAAAGAGGTATCTGTGCTGTGGATGACACTATTTACTACATCTAGATTAACATTTCCTGGGAAGCTGAAACTCAGTTATATAACATAACTGAGCAAGTCACATGGTTTAAAATGGTGATCCCCTCAATGGGATCTCTCTTTGACCTAATTGATTTTGATTGGTTTGGGTTTTGGAGGCCATAGCTCCAAAGTCTACTCCAATCATTGGGAATTATCCTGTCTATGGTTATCATAATAATCTCTCTTGCTTATTGTATTCTCTCAAAAGATTCAAATATGTGTTTGAATGCAGCCACTAACCACCGAAGAGATGATATTAAGAATGAAATGTCAGAAGAGGAATAAAGAAAATGACTGACTTAAAGACTGTGAACCTGAAATGATGACCTGTGAGTATCACAGGGATTAAGCAAAAATATCATAACCCGTGAATAACAGAGGATGAATGAAAGCTGTGAGAGCTATAGCATGGTAGTTTAGAGTGATGTTAATACCTTTCATTTTGATCACATCTCTCAGTTAAGTTGAGAGTCTGATATAAAGTAGGAAATTTTAAAAGAGGAAACCACAGGCCCAAAATGGAGTCACTTGTCCTAAAGCCTATGACACCAAATCTAGGCTTAATACCTGACCGAACTAGTTTCAGCCTTCTCCGGGAATATAATCTTAATTGGGAAGTCTAAAATTTGGGGGGCAACACCAATGAGGTAATCTGTCATATGAGCTCTCTTCATCCCCAAAAGAAATCAGAGGCAATCTGCCTGATAAGACCCCCACCTTACTCTAAGGGCAGGTAATGCCTGAAACAATTTTTTTTTCTAATAATATTCTTGTACTTTATAGTTTCTGCCTATAAATGACTCCCATATTGTACAGGTTCTTGAGACTTCTCTCCAATTGCTACATGGAACTCTGCCCAATTCATGAATTGGTCTATAAAGCCAATTAGATCTTCAAATTTACTCAATTTAATTTTTATTCTTTAATAGAATGTTGGAATGGTAGAGAGAAGTTATATTCATTCAGATGAGTTTATAATCCTGTTTCAGTTCTTTGATTTTGTCGATATAAGAAAAGAAAAATAGTTCCAAAACTAATTGTTAATAAAAACATAGCCTTGGGGCTGGCATGCCTTAGCAAGTTGAGCACTCACCTTGTAGCCCCAGGATCCAAGGATCAAGTCCAGGCACTAGCCTGTTTGGACACATATGCTGAATGGGTATGCTTCCCATGTGGGAGGTTCCCAGTTTGTTTCCCACCGGGGTGAGCTTCCCATTCGGGAGGCCACTGGTTCAGCTCCTGCCCTGCACAGCCCTGTGTGGAATGAAACTATGTTGAAAAACTGATGATGTGTAACTGTGGAGACTGCTCTGGAACCTCCCCCTTCTCTCTCTCTCTCTCTCTCTCTCTCTGTCAAAACAATAAAATAAATCTTAAAAAAAAACAAAAAAAACATAGCCTTAAAAAAAAGTCAAACAGGGAGAAAAAGATTTGCTCTTCTTATAATTTATATCTTATTTCTCATAAAATCAGAGAATATAATGGGAACTTTAAGACAGCTGTTTGTTTGTTTTTGTTTTTTATTTTTTCCTGTCAAATTAGAGTGTCTTTTTAGGAATAAATATTGTAAAAATAGAATCTTATAAAAATTATGGTAATATATAAATTATCCCATTCCTATAATATGAAAAAAATTAATGCTAGATCAAGGTTCTTGTTTAACAGTTAGAGTTGTATTGTAATTATGAAAGCTAAAACCACATATATGTAGAAATGTTAGCATTTTTCTGAAGTGAAAATAATATTTCTAAACAATACAACATATATTAAAATTAATACATTTCTAAAAGAAATAACTTCAAGCATATTTGTTAAGTTTTATCATGGACCTTAGATTTAACTACTATCTCTTATTTGTAATAAAATTTAAAGATAGTAATTGTAATACATACTTCAAGTCACCAGATGTCATTGTTTTAGACATAACTTCATCTCAACTGACGTGACTTAAGTATGAGAAATAAACATTCTAGTAAAATTATTTTCTATCAAAATTATGACAAAGATTATTGTACAAGAATCACATCAAAGGACACCCAAACAACTGTGAGCAATATTCATGTGCAGGAAAGATATTATGTTTATATGTTCATGTCAATTTTAATTGGGAACTCATCTTATTTTTTGGCTTTAAACTTAAGGACAATATATAATAGTGAGGTCATAGTAAATAACTTAAAAACACTTTAAAGTCATAATGTTGGAGTTTGGAAACAATCTTAAAGACTACCTAGTGCAACCCAATCTTTTATAGAATACAAAAAAAGAGAAAGAGAGAAGAGAATTTTATATAGATAAAGAGCTATAGTAATAAAACTATTAGGTTAATGATCTTAACTACAGCACTTTTCACATAATATCATAATGTTCATTATCAAATTCCTTTTTGTGAGTGCTATAATATGTTTGACCACGAGAAAATAACACAAAAACAAATAGATGCCATTAAAATTTTGTGTTATTTTCTTGTGGTCAAACATAATTATATATATGTAATATATATATATTACTCTTTTATCACAAACTGATAACAGCAATCATAAAAAACATACAAAACAGAAAACATGAAGATTACATTAAACATTAAAACACTCAACATTTTGTTCTTCATAATTCTGGCAAATTTTTTCCTACTTAATATATTGTACATTTTATTTATTTGTCTGTTTATAAAACTTATATTATACTATATATTCTTTAGGAGACCTACTTGTTTCCAAATAATAATATACATGACTATTTCCTCACATTATAAATACTGTCAAAACATCAACATCCTGACCTTTTACTACTGACTGACTTATTTTATCAGCTAGCTAATTGTTTTTCTAATGCTATCTTCATTCTGAGGAATTAGTGTGTGTTAGCAGACCCAAGACAGTGTTTTAACTTGGATTATTCTATTCTGATAAACAGCATCTTTATTCTACTCACTCACGTGGCCACATTTTCGGTCATTAAATCATCTTACACTGTCTGGATCAGAAATGTTAAATGCTAAATTTACTTTCTGTGTACATTATCTGACACTTCCATCTATACCCAGTTTCTCTGAAGTAACTAGGTCTTCCGCACTATGGTGTTCCTCATCCCCACCTTTCTCCTTGTCAGCACTGTTCTGTTTTCAGAGCATGTATATCTAGATAATGAAGCTTTGGCCAATGCCTAACAATCCTTGTGTAAATATCCAACTTTTTACTCCATTTCCTTTTTTCTTTGAATCTACTAACAAACTTTCATTCCTGGATCAATCCATCTGCCAGACACTCTGTCTATTTCTGAGATACTCAAGAATCTGGAGAAAATCAAACAAAAATGCAGACTAGACCACAAAAAGTATGTGGTTTAATATTAGAAATGTACCATCAAAGTAATGTGGAAACATTTCTATTGTCTTTGGGTAATTTTCACCTCCTTCTATTCAAAGGAAAATTAAAACTGCTCATGTGAACCTCTCCCTCAAAATAAAGTAGGATAAATAATATAAAATTACTTCTTGAAATTGTGCCCTGTTGATTACTTGGGTAAGCATGAGGAAATAGAAATTTTCAGGTAGGCAAAACATGGATAGAGCATTATGACAATGAATAAAAACTTTGGCAATATTTATTTTTAAAACATTACACAAAAGTCCTCAGTTAAAATATACAACCGTATTCTTTTTTTTTTTTTTTAAGATTTATTTTTATTGTTTTTGACAGAGAGATACAGAGACAGAGACAGAGAGAAGGGGGAGGGGCCCAGAACAGTCTCCATAGTTGCACATCATTCGTTTTTCCACACAGTTTCATTCCACAGGTGGAAGTGGGGCTGCACAGGGCAGGAACTGGGCCAGGGACTTCACCCCGGTGAGAACTGAACTGGGGGCACTCCCCAGTTCAGCATATGGGTCCACACGGGCTGGGGCCGGGATTCGATCCTCGATCCCCGGGGCTGTAAAGTGAGCACTTAACCCACTGAGCCATCCGGCTTCCCCAACAAACTTATTCTTAATAAAATTTAGGTGGAAGAATAAAGCAGCTGAATAAAACGTCAGTAATAGTAGATAAAATGGCTAAACTTAGAAAAATTAAAATTAAATAAAAATAAATAAACACAAGATAATCCGAAAGTAAAGTCTCAAAACACATAAAATTTAGATAAACCAATTAACTTTTTAAAAATTTGAACTTTTTCTAAATAATGTAATTAATAAGTAAATTCCAAAATAATTATAAACAAGTTTTAAAATTAAGAGATTAAAATAAATAGCATTTATATAGCAAAATAAGTAATTTTGAAACAGATACAGACAGGTATGGATAAAGGCCACTTGTTCCTCTTGTCTGTGTTAAACATGACCCTAAAACTCAGTGGCATGAAACAAACATCAAGCTCACAAATTCTATGAATCAGAAATCTGAACAAAGCACAGAAGGAAGTTTTACTTTTATTCCACTCAGTGTCAGCCATAGCAGCGCACAAACTAGACATCTCTAGCAGCCTGGTTCATTCATACACCTTGGCCATAGGCTAACAAGGCTGGAATAACTGGGTTCCTCTAGTGTCTATCTCTGTGTTTTCTCCAGATGATCTTGCCAATATAAGAATATCTAAACCTGTAGAAAATTTTATGGATTTATTTAAGCCAAAACTAAGAATTGATGAAAAGGAGAATCTCAAATGATCTAGAGAACGAGTTTCTCAGTTACTTTTACAAATTTAGAATGCAGGAGGAAAGGTAAGGAAGAATATAGGAAGGTGGGAAAAAGCAAGGAACAGAATAGTGCTGCCTTGAGGATGGTTATATCTTGAGGGTTCTGGAAAAAAGGATTAATACGGGCATCTCAAAGGTGTGTTAACCTAGGTGCACATGAACAATAAACAAGGCTTGCTTAAAAACCTTTCACTAAAGTTACAGGCCTGAACCATACGAGGTCTGAAAATTAAGTTCACAAACTCATCCTAGAAAAGGTGCAACATACCCCATTGCTGAATATCACTATGGTCACCTTTGAAGTACTCCCCTTGGGGAGTATCCACCAATGCTAGTGCCTAATCAACACTTCAAAGAAATTTGGAAATTCTTATTCTGGAGTGGCTATCAGAGCTGTTGTCATATTATTCGTGATTTCTTGAATGTCTTCAAAATGTATTCCTTTTAATATTTTCTTTATCTTCAGGTTAAAAAAAAAAAGTATTTGGGGCCACATCAAGTTTGTAAGGAGAGTGTTTCAACATAGTTCTTTGTTTACTGGCTAAAAACTTTCTCACAGACAGTGTCATGTGAGCTGGTGCACTGTCATGGTGCAAAAGCCATGAGTTGGAGAAAAGTTCCCGCCATATTTGTCCTTTTCATACAGCCTTTTCAATACTTCCAAGAAGTCAACTTGGTTGACTGTCCAACTGGTACAAATTCATCATGATCAATCCCTCTGATATCAAAAAAAGATTAGCAACACCATTTCAAATCTTGATTTTGACTGATGGAACATTTTGGTCATGAAGAATTGGCTGACTTCAATTGTATACATTGATATTTGGTTTCAGGGTTGTATTGGTACGCCTATGTATTATCACCAGTAATAACATGGCCTACAAAATCGTCTTGCCTCTCCAAAAGGTCTTGGCAAACTCTAGCTCTGACATTCTCATGACAGCGCACAAAAACACACAACAAGAATGAACACCACTCAGCAAAACACTGCCATGCATTGACAGGAACACAGCTGTGAGACACTGGTATACTATGGTTATGAAACCTCACTGAGTTGTTTGTACAGTGCTGCCAACATAAGCACATGGTGGTAATTTTGTGAATTTAATTATCAGACCTCAAACTACCCACCCTGACCTGCCTACTTAGGAATTTATGATCAGATCATAATTGAGGTTACTTTCAGTCACTAAAGTGTCAACAGCTCAGTGACTGAAAGTAGCCTCGCATGATGGGGATGCATACCCCTTTTTTCATCCATACTACTCTAGAAACCTCAGATCCAAAAGGTGGAAAAGGCACTGCACAGAGCAGTCATTGGTCCACAGCATTTCTGAAATTCAGCCAAGCTTGAGTGTGTTTTTTGTATCTTGATTAAGGCCCAATCCCACTACCTGGAAATAATTCTATATGGCTTTTGGCTCCTCTGTACTAGTTTACATTTCGCATTCTACTTCCTAAGTTATCCATTGTTTTTCACTAAAAAATATCCTATGTTTTTCAGCTCAGTTGCTTTCTCAACCAGCTTCATGTCTGTAAAAGTTTGGGAGTCAGAAATCTCTCTTTTCACTTTATAGTGTACAGTATCTGTTCTTGAAGTATAAACTAATATTATTTTTTAAAAAAAGGTTCCTTATAAATTAGTTTATAATTTCTATCACTAATAAAAAGACAAACAGATGTTTCTGAGATTAAATACTTAGTGACTTGGGGCTTCCTATAAGTTTACTGATAAATAATGCTCTTACGATCAATCCTTTTAAACTCTATTATTTAATAAAAAGGAAATATGAATTACCTTTAAAATTCTTCCAAATACTTTAATCTGGCTATACAGTTTCCTGAAGGATCACCTTATACAGTATCTTCCTCAGGCTGTAACAATGAATTTCATAGTCTCACATCTGATTTGATATTTGCTCTGAAGCCCTTTCTTAATATGGGAATCTTGGAAGGCTAAGAATAAGAAGGCAACTCCTGGTTTCTTTGCATTTGGCAATTCTTCCTTTAACTTTTCTTTAAAAATTTCCTGTAAGATTCCAGAAATTAGACAATACCTTCAACACTCTATGAATTTTCGGGCCTAAACGATTTAGTTTTTGATTCTACAGTATTGATGATGAAGGTGTCACTAACCCACCACTAAATACTGAAGATACCTTTCTTCAAGCCACTAAAGCCATTTTTCATATCCTTTTTAGCCTTCACTGACACTCTCCTCAGAGGCATTCAGCTGCCATCAAAATCTCTTAAATTCCACACCACTACCCCCAACTTCTACTTGCCTCCTAGTCCTAGAGTCAATGTCTTATTTTTAGAATTTTATTAGAACAATGCCCAAAATTTCTTGGGAAATTTCTCGTAATAAAATTCCAATCCACTTAGTATAGCTGCATAACAAATTACTCAAAACCTATTGTATGAAAAGAACCAATATATATTATCTTACGAACTTAGTGGGGTAAGGAATGTGGATAGGGCATAGGAGAAGAAGTTTGTTGTTCTATTGCACTCAGCATCATGTGGGATGGTTCGAAAATTGGGAGCCTGAATCATCTTAAAGCTTGCTAAATCACATAGTTTGTACTAGAGCTTGTAAAGCTTTGGATATTGGAAGTCTGGGGAAGCTGGAGTCTTCTTAAGCATTGATTTTGTATTTACGTGGTCTCTACATAAGGCTTTCATAGGAGGGTATCCTTAGAATAGCCAGACATCTTACATGGCAGAGAGAGAGAGAGAGAGAGAGAGAGAGAGAAACAGAGAGGCAAACAGAAGAGAGGCAGAAGCAATTATCTCCTTTTATGACATAGCCTAAGAAATCATGCAGTGGTATTTCTCCACATGCTGTTTCATAAGTGAATAACCAAGCCTGGCTGAATTTTGAAAGGAAACGAACACGCCTCCACCTTTTGTGAGAGGAGTGGTGTCAAAGAATTTGTGGAAGTGTTTTAAAAAGCATTTCACACAGATAATAGATATTTAGAAAACTTACAATGTTTTGAAAATCTAGACAAAACTTGGCCAAAGTGAAAACACATTTTATAGATGCTACTAATAAGAAATTGACCCAGATAGCAGTAGTACATAGAGACACAGCAATAGAACATATGGCACAACATAAAAGAAAGAAGGAAAAACAAAATGTCAATACATGCCTGATAGGAGTTTCAGAAAGAGATCATAGAAGCAATGGCAGTACAAGTTCAAAGATATAACTAAGAATTTATTTCAATTGATGAAAAATATAAGTCTACAGATGTAAAACCCATAAGTGACAACAAGGATATATAAACATAAATCCACACTTGTGTAAGGAAGAGAGAAATTTCAGAGTATTAACAATAAAGAGAAAATATTAAAATTACCCGAAAGAAACAAAATGATATTTAAAGGAATAAAATTAGACTATTTATAGAATTATCAGAGAATAATAGCAGAATAAGCAATTGCAGATGTAAGAAGACAATGGAGTAATGTCTTCAAAGTGTTGAGGGGAATCGTCAGTGTGAATTCTATATACTTAGCCAAACATATTAATCAAGGCATTTATTTTCATGAATAAAAAATGTAATGAAGTGTTAACTCACAAGACCTTGATGAAGTATTAGTGTGGGATATATTTAGAGACAAGAAAGATTAAAGCAGAAAGAAAAAGTGAAAAGCAAGAAACAATACATAATAATGCATCCAATATAAGATGATAAACCTGTGTAATATACGAAGGCTGCCTGGAAAGCTATCCAGCCATGTACTGCCCCCAACTCCCTTCTCAAAATGTTGACAATGGCTGAATTTTTTCCAGACAGCCCTCAAATAAACATATTTCGTATGTAAAATGTCGAAATTATAACCTGGACTTTTTCACTGACTTCCTCTGCTAGATATGAATATTTTGCTTTACATGTAGTTAAAATCTTCTTGAGCTTTTCTTGTTTACATTTTTGAATTTTATTATGTCTCTCATCTTATAGAATATGTATACATTGCCCATATTCATATTTATATTTCAGATTCAGCAGTACATTTTTAAATTTCCTAACAAAATTTTATGCACATATTCTCCAAGATTTTCTCATAATAACTTTAAAGCATGGGTATGTTTGTTTCCACCCTGGAATTTTTCTAATAAGGCAACTTAAGTAGATGACACTCAAAGGCTACTTCCAGTTCTTTGAAGCTGACATTGAAAACTGACTCAACATAAGGCTAATGTTGTTCACACAGACATCAATAACTCCTCCCAACATATTTCTAATTTACTGAGATCTTCTGAATCTATTTTCTATATCTCTTCAGTTTAATTTTTAGCTTTATTTCCACCTACAGAATTTGGTTGCACATAAATAATATTTGCAATCATATTCTTCCATATTGTTGTTTCAGACTCTACAGGCAGGATGAATGACTCAAATGTAATCTAACAGCATTCATTCCACCTCAAATTATGAATTAAAAAAAGAGAAAATAAATATGTTCCTGACATGGGATCCCTGATATTGAAGTAAAGAAATTCTGATTTTACACATGCTCAGAGATGCAAAAAGAAATTCACATGATTTAGTAAACCCTTAGATGATCCTATTTTTAAAACACCTCTCTTTTTTTAATCAAGATGTAATGTACAAAATAAGTAGACTGGAAAGAGTTATTATCTGACTCCAATAGATAGACCAAGCTACCAGAGCAATATACTCATATTTTATTATCTGACTATAAATATGACTGAATTGGAGGTGCCTATATATGAGTTAGAAACAGAAAGCAGAAGGGACTTTCTAAATCTTGAGCAGTTATAGACAGGAAAGAGAACTGGGCTTGAGCTCATAAGACATGATACACATTGAATATATCTCTCTGAAACTTGGTTTCCTCACCTAAATAATGGAATACTTAGAATACCTACTTAAATGTTGCAGAGGGTTGCTGAGAAGGTCAAGTAATACAACAGTAATTAAAATGTTTTAACAGTGAGACAGAGTAGCCTAGTAGGAAAGAATATGGTAAGTGCTTTGAACTCAGTCTCACTGGTTTTACAAACTGGCTCAAACACTGTGATCAGGGTGATCTGAGCAAGTCACACAACCTTTCTGGGAGTCAAGCTCATTATGTGCAAATGCGCCTACCTCAAAAAGTTATCGATGCTATTGATTAAAATACTCCATATCAAGTATTAGGTCTTAAGAATTTGGTAAGCACTCTGTGGCTAGACATTCAACGTGAAGACAAAGTGTGCATGAGAGCTGCTGACAGAGGGGGTTGCTGGTCCCTGCTGTAGCCGCAGGTGGGTTCTGAGCAGTGTTGTAACTGGGTGATGGTGGAGGTGGTGGTGGCAGCTGCTGGGGAGTGCAGCTGTTGCTGCCTCGGTTGCTGGAGTTGTTATCCTGGCTATTGTTTCCTTAGTGGTTCTGGTTGTAGCCACCACCTACACAGCAGTTGAAACCTCCCTGGTAGCTTCCTCCTCCACTGGTGCCTCCACCTGAGTCCTGGAAGCCTCCTCGGTTAACTCCGGGGGGTACCTCAGTTGTAACATTGGAAACCGCTGCCAAAGTTGACGCAGCGCTTTTCAGGCATTGGCCCAGCTTCACGGCCTTTCTTGTTGGTTGTATTGCCTCACCAGCTTGTCTGTTTCCTCCTGCTACAAACAGCACCCTGTCTAGGAAGTCCCCAACATCTGGCAATGTCATGTAGGCTTTCATTTTTAATACCGCATGATCTGGGACATCCTTCTTGTCCTCATTGGTTTTGTTTATTGTTCGGTCTTTGAATCCTCATCAGTGGGACAAATGACAGTAACTTTGCTCTGGTGGCCTTCAGATGGTCTTGTTTTTCGTCTCTGTGCTGACTCAAAACATTTGTCTGGTCTAGGATGTAGTTGTGTTTTTTGCTGGCAGCAACCTGGATGAGGCCATTGAGGCCTTAGGAGGCCTGCTAGGTCAAGTTGTCCCAGGGGCCAATGTAATTCTGCTGCCGGCATAAGCCCATCACCCTCATCTTATCCACAGCGACATTGGTACCCAGCATCTTGTACTTTTTGGAGGGGTTGGAGCCTGCCTGTTTGATGGAGCACGTGGTCTTACCAGCAGCAGGCAGGCCCACCAGCACCAGAATCTTGCACTCTGCCTTGGTCTTTGGTCCAACAGGGCCCCAGATCTGTTCATTCAGGGGAGGATGCTGGATGAAAGTGAAGCCAGGGAGCACAGAACAGTAGGGCTCTGCCCTCTGCCGGAGGTTGAACTTTCTGCACAGTTCTTCTCCAGGACATGAGAATAGAGGACCTGACCCTCCCCTGCCTGCCCCCACTCCACAGGCTTCCTTCTGAATTGGGAAATCAATACCCATCTACCTCCCATTCTTCGTAAGGGAAAGTTCCATGTCATTTCCGTATTTGAAGTCCACAAAGCAGTCAGTCACATCATTCTCTGCAAACTTGTCTGCGTAGTTTTCAATTGGCTATCGGTGGACTGCTCCCCGGTGCCTCCAGAACCATTGCCGAAGTCTTCACTAGCTGGGTGCCGCAAGAGTCCGGGGACCAGACGCTGTCCATGACATATGGGTAGAGCTCTGTAGATGGATGTTGTTTCACAGAGATTTCCTCACTAATCTTCATCCTGAAGCACACATGGCCCCTTCTGACACCATAGGTGGCACAGACTCCTGACCACAGGTATGCAATTCCCTCCATTGTGACGGGGTAGCCGTTACTCCGGTCTTGGGCCACCTTGCAGTGGAACTTGCATTTATATGTACTGATGGCAACAAGGGTAAGTTATCTTCATCCTCTTCAGCAGAAAGCTGAGGAGAGTAGCTTCTCCTCTTGCTTCTCAGAGTACCCCCATTCCCAGTTTTCTTCATAAAGCCTCTTGTGGCTTTGGAATTGGTGCCTGTCTGGTTTGAGTTGAGATGCTTCATGGGGGAGTTAAATGGGGGGTGCTTCTTGCTTCATCTCTGTCTTCACTGCCCC
This sequence comes from Craseonycteris thonglongyai, assembly GCA_004027555.1. NCBI lineage: Eukaryota > Metazoa > Chordata > Mammalia > Chiroptera > Craseonycteridae > Craseonycteris > Craseonycteris thonglongyai. The sequence goes on from PVKE010005829.1 coordinate 52,194, forward strand.
TAGGCGAGAAGCATACTGCTGCTCCACTTCCAGCAGTCTTCCCTCACACCCTTACTGGTCCTCTTGTTTGATGACCGGGAATCACAGGAGTGGTTCTGCATGGTAGTATTGTTCATGGCATCTCATCGTTGTGTCCGGAGTGCCCTGGTTCCTCATTGGCCTCAAACTCTGGCTCATCCTCCTGGGCCTCCTCATCTCCAGCACAGCCTAGGCCTGGAGGCCGCTGAGCCACAGCTCTGCCCCAAGTTCATTCACCTCAGACCGCACATATCCATGGCCCAGCCGCCGGGCACTTGAGCCTGGCCCCACTTCCCAGGCCTCGCTGTTCCCCTAAACCTTTCCTATCAGGAGGCAAAGTGAAAGGATGGGACATTCTAGTGGTGGTGGCAACTCAAAATGGCCACACCCCAGGAAATTTTGAATACTAGTGAAATCCTTGTTTCATATTTGAACCCAGTTTTTTTTTGTTTTTGGTGTCTGTTTTCATCCACAGTTAATTCAAGGACTGTGTCTTAATAACCATCATTTGTTTTCTTTTCTTTCTTTTTTTAATTTACTGGGGTAACATTGATTAGTAAAATTATATAGGCTTGAAGTGTACAATTCTGTGATACATCATGTGTATATTGCATAAGTGAGTTCACCACTTAAAGTTAAATCTAGTTCTGTCACTATATTTTTGACCCCTTTTACTCTCTTCTACCACCCCTCCCCCCCTTACCTTCTGGTAACTACTAAACTGTTGTCTGTTTTTGTGAGTTTTTGCTTGTTTGTCTTGTTTGTTTGTTGCTATTAGTTTTATATCCTGCATATGAGTAAAAACATATAGTTCTTAACTTTTCCTGTCTGACTTATTCCACTTAGCATGATGATCTTAAGATCCTTCCATGTTCTCAAAAATGTCAGTATTTCATATTTTCTTATGGCCAAGTATTAGTCCATTATATACATGTACCATATCTTTATTGTCCAATTATCTACTGAAGGACACTGATGGTTTTTCTGTCCTGGTCACTATGAATACTGCTGTAATGAACACAGGGGTACACTGGAGAGCTGTCCAGAAAGCATTCAGCTATTGTCAGTAGAACCAGAAAGGTTACATGGCTGGATACTTTCTGGACAGCCTTCATATATCTTCTCTGGATAAGTGTTTTTATAATTTGTTCTAATTTTTATTTTTTTTGCAACAGATGAGTCAGTTTTAATTCTTTTAATTCTGTTAAGATAAGATGATATCAGAAATGTGTACTCTCATTGTTATATGTCCCCCTTTTAGGTATGTCATTTTATTAATTGAAATAATCAAGGTATTCTATAAGTACATAGTGACCAGTGTGGGTGAGCTATACAGTATTATTTGGTCCTCAGTGTTCTTAAATATCCTATAGAACAATGGTGTGATAATTCTGGAAATATTCATTTTCAAGAAATATATTTTATGTGAATGTGTGACAAAGAAAGGGTAAAACATCTTTTGAATTATCCCTTTCAAATACCAATTGCCTTCAAAGGAATGTTGATAGAATTCTGTGTTAGAGACTTGAAGAAACCACTTACAGTGAAAATATTCTTTATTACTGACAAAATAATGTGGCACATGATCTAGATGTATTTGTATTAATATATCTTCCTTGAATTCTCACTTTAATGAATTTATGAATGGCCACAGTCTGCTGCATTTGTGGTCTCTGGGAAAGATCAAGACATTAAACACGCCTCCCCCCCCACACACACACATACACACCACATACACCACTTTTGCTTCTTAGCCTCAACCCCCGTATTTACAATTCAAGGCTGTTTTGATTTTTAGTTTTTGTTTGTTTGTTTAAGATCTATTTTATTGTTTGAGAGAAAGACAGAGACAGAGAAGGGGGAGGGTCCAGAGCAGTTTCCATAGTTTATATCATTACTTTGGACGTAGTTTCATTTCACATAGGTGTATGTGTGGCCACCTGGGGAGAGAACCTGGGGGAGTTCCACACGGGAGGCACGCCCTAATTTAGCATATGGGTTTGCATGGGCCCGAGCCAGGACTTGACCCCTGGACCTCACTGCTTCAAGGCAAGTGTTCAATCTATTGACCTAGCCCGACCTCCCCTGTTTTGGTTTTTAAATACTGGATTCCTTTAGGTCAAATTACCTACCATATCCTTTGGCTCACTAAATATTTCAAATCTCTTTTTGTATTTTTATTTTGCTGCATGTAGTACTATTAAACACTTAACATAAATCAAGGAGTAAAACCAAACTTCTGAATTCAGTATTAATTTGCTTGCCCCTGACTGTATTCTAGTACCTGAGCCAATGGTTGCTATCAGAGAAATTTTTCCTGATCCTGATAACCTTATCTAAAATATCATCTCCCTCCTTTCAAACACTATCAGTTTTTATTACTGTTTTATCTTTCTTTGTAACACCATTACACAGTATTTGAAATATTATAGATTTATGTGTATAATATATGTATCTTTCTCATACACATCTAATTGTAACGGCAATTAGATAATGGAATTTGTTTTATCCACTATTATAAGTCCAGCACTTAGAAGAATGTGTGACATAAAATAGATTGCAACCAATGTTGGCTGAAATGAATAAAAGAAAGGATGCATCTATCTCCCATTTTACTCCAAAGTCTGTTGAAATGACAGAAAAGACGTAAACAAGAACAATAAATCCACAAGGAAGAAACACAGAGAGAAAGAAAACAAAACAAAACGCTAAAGACTTTTCAAAAAATAAGTAGCATATGAAGCAGAGTTGATAAATAACAATGGAGCGGAGAAAGTCACAATCCAAAAATAATACACACCAAAAAACAAACAAACATAGTGCATACACAGCAGAAGGGAACTACAAATGTCAGACCATTTATTTTTCTTACTTAAAAAATAAATTCACAATATGGATCAAAAGAATAGAAAAGAGTCCTAATACAAATACTAGTGTAAATATTAGCTACTTCAAAAACTCATGCAATTTTAGTAGCTTTCCTTTACAAAATAACCTGAGCATATGTCCACAGGCTAAAGAGGTAAAATAGAAGAACGACTCTTTTAGCAAGGTTACATTCTGCCTCCAAAATAATGTTGTTATAGGAGTATGGTAGCCAAAGAAAGAAGCAGCCGAGAGTTCTTGGAAAGTTTTTATCTACAAAAATATAGAAGAATCCTTTGTCTTGTAGAAAGAAATGTTGAGAATGAGAGAAACAAGAAAACCTAATATATAGAAAACACAAAACATGGCAAAAATCTATATTCAGTGACTGTAACATATGCTAGTGAATTAAATTGTCTATTAGAAATTCTGTATTTAATTGTTTTGGGTAGGAGTATTTAAGAATGGGGGGGGGAGAATTAATGAATTAAAGATAAGTCAGAAGAAAATGAGCAGCCTGAAGTAGGGAGACAAAATGAGACACTATAATTGTGTTATACTATAGAACAAAGAAGAGTTAAAGATCATTTATTTGTGATAGTAAAGCAGAATAGAGACAAAGGAAATATACAATTAAAGAAAGGTGATCAAGAGACTTTCTCCTCCACAAATTGTTGCTATTATATCCAAAATAGGCAAAATGATTTGTGTTAGAGATACCATAGAGATATTTGCTACCGCTTATTATTTTTAATAAAGGAGAACTATTTGTTTATTTTATATAAAGTTTACAAATTCAAAATAATGTGGCAGTGATTTCAATTATCAGAAATATTCAATTCAATCTATCAGATGCACCTTGTTTGGAAAAAAAATGACTTTGACTTTTAATAAAATTTGATAAAAAAGAGGATTTTATATAGGACAAAAAACAATAATAGCAAACTTTTAGATGGAAGTTTTCATCCTTGCTGAGATATATATGTTAAAAAAAAAAATCACATTTAGGATGCCAGGATAGCTTGACAAGTTGACTGTTTGCCTTGCAACCATGAGGTCTTGGAATCCAGTCCTGGTCCCAGCCTGTGCAAACCTATATGCAGAACTGTGGCACAACTGGTAACCATTGGTATTGTGGTGAAGGTTCTCACCTCTCATGCAAGATGCCCCCCATTTGGTTCCTTTCCCACGTGGCCCTACATCTACCTGTGTGGAATAAAACTATGTCATGACTAATGATGTACAACTATTGAGGCTACTCTGGACCCACCCCTTCTCTCTTTCTCTCTCTCTCTTTCACCTTCTTTCAAAACAATAAAGTAAATCATTAAAAACTCACATTCTTGGTTTTCTTAATATTAATAACTTGATGGAAACTATATTCAAAATTAATAAAAAGCGTCCCCACATGAGCTATCATTTCAAATCAGCCATTGCCACTTAAACAGAAATTTTTGCCAATCATATTTATCATCCTTTTATGAAATTTCGAAATTATTCTGATTTGTAAACCATCACATATGTTTCAAAAGCAAGATTTAATGGCTAGATACATTATCCTTTTTAAAAGTAAGTAAAAGGATGCTGAGATAGCTCAATAGGTTGAGCACTTGCATCACAACCTTGCGAGGTCCAGGGCTTGGCTCGTGCAAACCCATATGCTGAACTGCGGTGCAATTGCTAGCTACCATGATGGCATCATGATGGCGAAGGTGCTCACCTCCCATATGGGTTGCCTCCATTGTGGTTCCTGCCCCACACAGCCCCACATCTACCTGTGTGGAATAAAATTATATCACAACTAACAATGTTCAACAATGGAGACTGCTCTGGGTCCTCCTGCTTCTCTCTCTCTGTCTCTCTCACCTTCTCTCTAACAATAAAATAAATCTTAATAAATATATAAATAAAAAGTAAGTAAAAAGGATCAGAAAACAATGAATAGTATAGAAAAATAATGCATCATCTTACATTCTAAATTACTTCGAGGACTAAAGAGAATTGGCAATTTTATTCAATTTCAAAATGATCT
>PVKE010005830.1:0-57098 GCA_004027555.1 Craseonycteris thonglongyai
ATCTCACGCTTGTTAGAATATTCCTCAAACAAACAATCGGCAGCAGTCAGAAATGCTTCTTTTAACAATTCACCATCCTGGAAAGGTTTTTTCTTCTTTGCGAGCATGTGAGAAATTTTGAAAGAAGCAATGGTTGCCTTTTTAGATTTTTCCACATGTCTAGTGAAAACAGTCTGTTGAGTAGTTCAACTTCATTTTATTTGATTTATTTTTTTCTTTCTTACTTCAGATTTAAGTGGATAATTCGTATCAAAAGTGGTACGACTTGTCTGAAAGTGACGTTCAACATTATGTTTTTTCGGCACTGCAATGATACTGCCACACAACAGGCAAACGCATTTACCTTTTAAATTAATGAAACAAAATGATTCCACCCAGTCTGTGTTAAAATTGTAGGTTTGTTTTCTCTTATTTGGTCCACTCATTTTAGGACTAAAAAAATAAAAATAAAAATAGTTATAGAACTACAATATCATATCAAATTGCCACCATAATAATAGATTACCTACCTCACTTTTAGTTCATTTAAAATCAAATATATCAAAACACTGTGATCCTAGCTAACCGTCACGACCCGGTCAGTCCAGCAACCGCAATCAAAATGGCAACTTCGCGTCTCCCAGTTGGGTGGAGGAGAGTTTAAGGAGTGCAGCGGCTAAACAAGACGCGACATGTACAAAGGTGAAAGCTAGGGAAAAACTTATACATACGATATCGCAAACATGCCAACGAATATAATAAACCTGTGTAGATACTCAAACAATATTTTAAAATTCTAACAAATGTATAAAAATAAATGATAGTTTTACTTAGTGTTTATGAAAAACTTCTGATGCAGTCACATAATGGCGGGCGCACACAAATTGGGCCGCGGGCGCCATGGCGCCCGCAGGCACAGGCTTGAGAATCCCTGGTTTAAGAGATGCTTCCTTAGCTCAAGCCTAAGTCAAAAGCTCTGTGATAAAACATTAAAACACACACACACACCACACACACACACACACACACACATTAAAATAGCATGAAGAGTGATAACTATGTTGTTTATAGTAATGACAGGCTTGTTACACTGTCAAGGATTTCATAGTGATTCTTCCTGCTGTTGCCCCATTTAAATGCAGTTATGGGGATAAATAATTATTTGACTTTTATCTATGCCAAATGTAACTTTTCTTTCAAACTATCCTGCTGATTATTTTTGACATATATTGAGAGTTATAAAATGTTCTAAGCTTTGAATAAGGTATGTGTTATCATTCAAAACAAGGGCTAATACTCTTCTAGTCTCAATAGAAAACAAGAATATGATCTACTCCAGAGGTTTTTAGAATTGTGTTTTCAAAGGCTCACTCCTGGGAAGTTATTGATGTGGTGTTCTGCATTGAAAGCTAAATCCAAATGAGGACAAATGGTCTAAAATTAGATAAAATCACAAGAATGGCCAACAGTCTTATCACCAAGCAAGTCTTTAAGCAGGCAACATGTTCCACTCCCAAAGTGATTCAAAGTTAGGTTTCCATTCTATACCTTCTCAATATTCAATGGACACATCAGTACCCTCTTCTAAGTGTGTATCTTGGTTTCAAAAATCAAACTAATGAGACTCTACAATATAATCACAATTATCATCAGTATCACAGTAAGAAAGATTCCCATTAGCATGACACTTTTTCTTGATCCACAAGCATGGCAACCTAATCTACATTAAGGTGACCAGATTTTAACATAGGTAAAGCGGGACACCATTGACCGGGGGGGAGAGGGTTCTTGATTAAAAATTTGGTCTATCTCCCGCCGTTCCCTAGCTTGTCGTGCATTCTTTCCAAAAATCGGGACTTTTTTAAAATGCCACAGGGACGCGGGACAAATTATTAAAAATCGGGACTGTCCCGCCAAAGCAGGACATCTGGTCATCTTGATCTACATATTACTGTATTTATCAGGGCTGTCACCTTAGAAAGACAGATTCTTTCCCCATGACATGCCACTGAAAACAACCCAAGAACATCCTGGTCATGGTCAGTTTTGGGACCACAAAAGAAAATCAACCACAAAATTTTATAATGACACATCTCATTTTTTTTAACCCTACACAAAATTATCTAGATTGATTAACCATGGTATTCAACATACTTGCCTTCAAGTGATTAGATCTACACACATACACACAAAACATAAATACACATACACATACACATACACATATACCACATTTGCACATAAAAAGCCCATATATCCACAAACCATACCAGGACGATTCAGGTCTACCCAATAAGAATGGAGATGACTCCTCTGCTCTTTCCACCTTTTTAAGTTTACTTTTACAACTACAGGAACAATTGGGTCTTCCCAACCAATTCCTCCTTCTGTTTATCTATAAGTGGTATGACATACAGTCTGACTGTTTTTTAATAGTCCAGATGAATTCCAAGGATTAGCAAGATGAATACATTTTCCACACATGTTTTGCCTTTTGGTGATGTCTTTACTGTATAAAATGACCCCAAACATAGCGCTAAAGTATATCTTGTGTTTATACACAGAAGAAGGCTGTGATGTAGCTTAGGGAGAAAGTACATATGTTGGATGAGCTTTGCTCAGGCATGAGTTACTGTATAATGCTGTTGACCATAAGTTCAATGGTAATAAGTCAACAGTAGTTATGCAATAAAATGTCTTTAAACAGAAACACACATAAAAGGAGGTTTTATGTTCACTGGCTGAAGATAATGTTGTGACCAGAAGCCCACATGAACTAACTCTATATTTCTCCTGGAAGCAATGTCTCAGTATTTGTTAATTCTGTGTTCTTGTTGACTTTATAGAACATAATTACTGCAAGTAGTGAGAACTGATGTATCTCTGGGGCTCTGTCATGATTCCCTCTCCCATCTCACCTAAAGCTGAGTGGAGGTTCCACTGTACCCCAGAAGTTGGGACAATATTCTCATGTCCAATGTAATTCCTGTTCTCTTCAAAATTATTTTCAAATCAATATTTTTCTGGCCATTGAAAGGGAAGCTTCCTTCTTTCCTCAACTGTACCTATACCATCCTCTTTAAATGACATTTGATTACTAAGGGACATAAGGGACATTAATTAACATAGGGTAAACCCAATTTTAAATTAGGATTTGCCATGTGTATCTGGGTGACCCTGGGAAAAACAGTCAGCAATTCTGAGTCAAACATGCCTTGTTTCTACAATGAAAATAATAAGTACTTGTGGAATTTAGTATGGATTTCTAAGATAATACCCATAAGAAGTTTGAAACAAAATAGGTATACCATTAATAAAAGCATTTTTCTGATTTGGCAAGGCCATCTTCTTCCTCCTCCTCCTCCTCCTGCAGAGGTTAGTCTAGAAGTGCTCATCTTATACTTCAATATTGACCTCCATTCTAGGTTAAACAGTTACCTCCTAGACACTAGTAAGGTCTTACAAGTCTGCCAATTCAGTTTGCAAACTGATCCTAGAGAAAGTGCTACATACCTCATTGTTAAATATCACTATAGTTACCTTCAAAGTACTCCCCTGGGGAAACTATGCACCAATGTCAGTGCCTAGTCCAACCGTCAAAGCAGTTTTGGAACTCTTTTTCTGGAATGGCCATCACAGCCATTGTCATATCACTCTTGATGTCCTGAAGGTCATTAAAATATCTTCCTTTCAATATTTCCTTTATCTCTGGGTAAAGAAAAAAGTTAGTGGAGGCCAGATCAGGTGAGCAGGGAGGGTGTTCCAATACAGTGATTTGTTGACTGGCTGAAATCTTGCTCACAGTGTTGTGTGAGCTGGTGCAATGTCATGATGTAAGAGATGTGAGTTGTTGGCGAAGAGTTCAGGTTGTTTCCATCTAACATTTTCATGCAGCCTTTTCAGCACTTCCAACTAGTCAACATGGTCAACTGTTTGTCCAGTTGGTACAAATCCATAATGAACAATCCCTCTGATAATAAAAGAGGTTAGCAACATTGTTTTGACACTTGATTTGGACTGACAGAACTTTTTTGGTCATGGAGAATTGGCTGTCTTCCAGTGTATATTTTGATGCTTTCTTTTGGGGTCCTATTGGTACATCCATGTTTTATCACCAGTGATAACACAGCCCAAAATACCATCTTCCCTCTCCAAAAGGCCTTGGCAAACTCTGAACCTAAATCCATGAATTTTTCATATTTACGAAGGATGAAATTGCACAAGGCAAATAAAATCTTGGTATTACTATGAAAATAGTTTTGACATTTCCAGACCTCCTAATTGTTAGGCTAAAGGACCTGATGGCTGGAGAAGAAAAACATTAGCATGAGGACAAAGCAGCAGGGCCAGCTGCCTCCCTGGAGATTTTCCATTGCTAAAGCCTGCAGGAACTTTCTGCCCCACCCTGAGGTGTTTGGGACTTGGCTCCAGATTATCCACCAAATATGCCTAACCTAGATGCTGGTACTTCCTGATACTCCTCCCCCACTTCCCTTTCTGGTTCTTCTGATACCCATCAAAAAAATGCTCTCCCAAACCCCAGAAGTCACTGACGCCATGTTTCAGAGTCAGCCCGGCAGTTTTTTTGGCCATTTCTAATAAACTCACTCGCTGATCCAGAACTTCAGTGTGTTTTTCCTTTGGCAGACCTTATATTTTGGTGCTGAAACCCTGGAGGGTTTTGACCAAGTGACTGCTGGATTGCTCCACTCTCTCTCTTTCTGTCCTGGGGCTCGATCTGCTCCTTGGTCTCCCTCCCAGACTGACAGAAAGGACCCACACCCAGGGACTTCTCCTTTCCATTGATGACCACACAAACACCACCAGCTCTAATTCTCAGGCACATTCTCGATGAGTAGAGGCTGATCCCTCTCTTGGGTCTACTGCTCTCTCTCACCTCTTGGGCTATAAAGACCTAGTGCTAGGCCAGGGGATTCCTCGACCCTCAGCCTGAGCCCTCTCAGGTGTAGGGGATGCCCACTCTGAGAAAGGCTTCTCATTCTGTCAGAGGATGGCTAAGAAAACTTCGATGCCTCTTCTCCTGGCCCTCTCTCCCAGGAACTCCTTCTACTCACCTCCTACTCCCTTGCAGAATCTCAACACTCAGCCTGTGGGGTGAAATCAGGTCAAAATGCCTTATATTCTTTTGCAGTACTGTCTGGCCAAATTAGACAACAAAACTGGTATTTTTTACTTTGATAACTTCTGTCGCTGCAATGGAAAATGGTCAAAAATTCTAGGCATTCTGGCTTTCTTTGCTCTTCACTCTTGTCCTTCACTTTGTGGATTCTACTCCTTTTCAAATCTTCCTGGCTCATTCTAAGCCCCCCTCACCCTCTGACCCCAAATCTCCTTCTTTCGATCCTGCCAAACATGGTTCTCCTCTGACAGCCACTCCTCCCTACACCCCACAATCTGATCCCGCCCCTGTACCTCCTGAAGATGCTCCCAACTCTGATCCCCCTCTTCCCAGAACCCCCTAATCTCCCTTTAGCCCCTCACACCCACTCACAGTGGTCACAGGCTGCTAGTTTCCTAGGACATAAAGTAATTTAAATATCTAATCTAGCCATATAACCTAACCTGGCACAATCTAAATATAATCCTTTCCTCTGCTCTTTTATCCAGGGAAAAGGAACAGATCTGGGTAATGGCTCACGGCCATGCCAATGACCTCCACCACCAAGATGACCAAAAAGCAGTCAGGGTGGCCGATGTTTCCACGAGGAACCTCATTGGGAATATCAGATAGACAAACCAGGTCACCTTATGCAATCACATGATAACTTGCCTCATTGTGGGCCTACAAAAGGCTGCCCATAAGGCAGTCAATTATGAAAAACTAAAGAAATTTCTCAAAAGGCATGAAAATCCAACCCAATTTCTCTCTTGTTTAATGGAGGCCCTCCAGAAATACACCATGATAGATCCAATTTCCAATGAGGAAACTGTTATCCTTAACACTCACTTTATTTTTCAATCTGTCCCAGATATCCAAAAAACATTTTTTAAAAGGCTTAGGAGGGTCCTCAAACTCCACAACAGGACCTCTTAGCTATGACCTTCAAGGCCTTCAATAATCGTGAGGAACAGGCAAAATTAGATAAAGAAATTGACTACCAACTACTCGCAGCAGCTATTTGGGGCTCTGATCAGAAGAACCGGAATCTATAAGGGGCTTCAAAGGGTGTTTCAAATGCAGCAAAGAAGGTCACCGGGCAAAGGCCTGCCACCATCCGCGGCCCCCTCCTGGGCCATGTCCTCGCTGTGGCAACAAGGGGACTGGCAAGTAGACTGTCCCTTTCCCTCTCAAGGGAGGGGCCATCTCTTCCCTCACAGGACAAGCAGCCTTTGAACCTCACCCTGCCTAGCCTTGTAGGCCTAGATGCTGAAGAACGAAGGTGCCCAGGGCCCTGGCCCCATCTCCATCATCACATCAGAGCCCAGGGTAATGCTTCTTGTGGCAGGCAAGCCAATCTCCTTTTTAATTAACATGGGGGACACTTACTCTGCCTTACCCAAATTTTCGGGTCCTACCCACCCTTCCCATATATCAGTTGTGGGGATTGATGGCCTAACCTCCAGCCTCCAACAACCCCCATGCTCCCTTGCACACTCCAGGATGCATTTTTTCACTCCTTTTTAGTTCTCCCAGGATGCTCAATCCCGATTTTATGTAGAGACCTCCTCTCCAAATTCCAGACCTCCCTTGCCTTCCATTGTCCCACCCCCAGCTTCAGAGCCTACTCTTCTCTTTCTCTTCACTCAGGACCAACTCATCTCCTCACCACCCCCCTTTACCACCAGTTATTGTCAATCCTGATACTTGGGACACAACTAAATTCTTGGCCACTACTCCCATAGCAGCTAAACTCTAGTGTCATACTCCCTGGTTTCATCTCTCTAGAAGAAATAAAAAAGAGGGACAATTATCCCTCCACCAGAGCTCCAGCAACAGACAAACCCTCCTCTACAATACACGTGCTCTCCCCTTGGACCCAATAGGCTGCAACCCTCCAGGATACTGGAAAAATAAAAAACTTGGTTCCTAAGCCACCCATTTTAGAAGATACAAGACTGATAAGTACACCCATACTTATCTCTTGCTTTAGGAAAGCTTACTTGGGACACTTCCATCTTTCTTGCCCTCACTCTTACCCTTTTCTTTCTATTCACACTCATTTGTGGCATTACCTGCTCTAAACTCCCTAGAGATACAAAGCTCCTGGACTTTTCTCCTCCCTATTGCCCTTTCTCGCACCCATGCTAGTCCTCCTGCTCCTACCTTTCTAAGTCCCTTCAAACTCATGTATGGCACACCCTTCCTGCTAGGGAATTTTCCCTGTGAACCTTCCCCACTCGGGATCTACCTTCCAAATCTCAGCTTTGTCCGGCAGCTTCTGAGGGAATATGCCAACCAGGTTCTTCCTCAGCCACCAGAGGACACCCAACCACCAATGGCTCTCTTTCCTGGGGACTGGGTCCTCCTAAAGACCCCACACTCCTCAGGTATCCAGCCAAGTTGGACTGGCCCCTTTCAGGTCCTCCTCACAACACCCACCATGGCCAAACTCTTGGGCCATACTCCTTGGTTTCACCTTTCCAGGTTGAAACTCTTGTCTGAACTTTCTTCTACGATCACCCACCAAAGAAGCCTGCCACTTCCATACTCATGCTCATCTCTAGGCCCAACCAAATGAGCCCGCCACTTCCATACTCATGCTCATCTCTGGGCCCCGCCAAACTCTGACTCTCCCAGATTCTGGAACAAGAGCCCAGTGACCCTCAGGGAGAATCCAGCAACCCTCAAGAAGGTGCCAACCAAAGATAAATGTCCCCATATTATCTCCATGGTTTAGGAAGAGCCTACTAAGAGGTTTTCTTTTCCTCACCATTGTATTCAGTCTGTTTGTCTTTACTCTTATTACCTGCTCTATTAATACTGTAACTTATTCCCTCTGTGATCACCTAATGCCTACTGGGACAGACCTAAGGATCCTTACCACAAGGTTTTCAATTTATCTCCTAATAGGCCTCTGGATGTTTGACAAACATATGTGAATAGATATTGCAATTGCTCTGCTTGCCAGAGAGTTCAGGCTGACTAGACCCCTGTACCCCTACCTGATCAGACTCTCTTAATCATCTCCATGCTTCCCATCCCTCTTCTCTGACAAATACTGAGCTAGCTCTTCAAGGGATATCTCTCCAGAGAAACTTCAGTTACCCATGGGGCAAAAACCCACTTAATTGGGGAAGCCGGGATGGCTCAGTGGGTTAAGCGCTCACTTTGCAGTCCCGGGGACCCAGGATCGAATCCCGGCCCCAGCCCATGTGGACCCATATGCTGAACTGGGGCATGCCCTCAGTTCAGTTCTCACCTGGGTGAAGACCCCGGTCCAGTTCCTGCCCTATGCAGCACCGCCCACCTGTGGAATGAAATTATGTGGAAAAACAAATGATGTGCAACTGTGGGGAGACTGTTCTGGGCACTCCCCCTTCTCTCTCTGTCAAAAACAATAAAAATGAATCTTAAAAAAACAACAACAAAAAAACCACTTAATTAACCCAAACAGGGAAGTTCCCAATGGGGGGTTATACTATACACCCTCTTTCCCTGATTCACACCAACCAGGCTCTTAATAGTTCTATTCATATTTGCTACTCTAATGGAAGTCTTTGACCCAGCCCCTTTCCTCAGGCCTCTCACCCTGAGAGGGCTCTCAGCCTCACTCAGGCTCTCCTTAAAAGGGCCAATTCCTCATACACCTCAGACTGATGGATGTGCCTATCTATGTCCCCCTCAACATACACTGCTTTCCCCGTCCCCTCCAACCAAACATACCGTATTTTCCGGCGTATTAGACGACCGGGCGTAAAGACTACCCCCTAATTTTACAGTTAAAACGTAGGTTTAGGCCTATATTCGCTGTATAAGACTACAGCCTCGGAAGTGGGGGGTAGTCTTATACAGCGAATATAGGCCTAAGCCTATGTTTTAACTAAAATTAGGGGGTCGTCTTATACGCCAGAAAATACGGTATCTCATCCAGGATAGACTACACTACAAAATTCAGAAGGGGGCTAACATTCTTTAAGAGGGCAGATACCTTCATCCAAGACTATCCCACATCTGCCACAAATAGGGCATACCTTCTGTATCAAACCGATCTCTCTCAACTAGGTCAATTAAAACCCAGCAGCCCCTCCAGTCCATGAACCTGTCACTCTCAATACACCTCTCACCTGCTCTGTTTCACTGCTCAAGGACAAGTCCCAGTTGGACACTTTCCTTCAAATCTCTGCAATACCATGGTTTACATGTCTTTCTCCACTGACCACCAAGACATCGACATAAACTACCACATCTCCCCTATAGCTAACAGATTATTTGCAAACCCAGTGCGTTTCACTGCCACCCTCACCCTGATGGCCCAGAGCCACAATTGTTCCTACCCCGATAAAAAACTCCACCCTTAGCTGTTTTCCTCATCAGGGTGCCTACATTTCTCAAAACAAAGATCTTCCCATCTCTCCTCTCTCATCAGTGCTGCCCCGTCCTCAACTCTAGAAATATGGAGAGCAGAAACAATAAGTAGAATATGTGGCCCCTCATACATCTATTTTCCATCCATTGTCTGCCTGCATTATTCATTCAGGGGTCTTCTTTCTCTGTGGAACTAACACCTACATGTGCTTGCCCACCAACTGGACAGGAACTTGCACTCTAGTTTACCTTGCCCCGAACATCACCATAGGCATCACTGGCAGCCTGGGCCTCAGGGCCGGAGGGCTAGGAACCTCCCTGACTTACTTTCACCCCCTTTCTGAGGATCTCCAAAATCCCTGGAAGAAATCGCTTCTACACTGGTCAGATTACAAAACCAATTAAAACTCTTACCAGCTGTCACCCTGAAGAATTGTTGAGGGCTAGATCTCCTCACAGCAGTAAAAAGAGGTTATTTGTATCTTCCTAGATGAACAATGCTGCTTTTATCTTATCCAGTCAGGTCTCCACCGGCTGCTAAACTTGAGAGGACACAAAAGATCAGAGAGAGACAGGATTCCTGGAATCTATGGCTAAAATCTAATTGGGTTAATTGGCTTCTCCCTTTCTTAGGACCACTCATGTTTATCTTTCTCATTCTAACTTTTGGTCCCTGTCTTCTACCACTGTTTACTAACTTCCTGCAGGAATAGTTTTGAGCTTTCAACACTCAGACCCTGTAGGAAAGGATGCTCCTCCAAACTCATTACCAACACCTCACCATCAGTTCTGGCCCTTACCCATAGTCTTTTGCCCCTCATGACCCCAACATCACCCCAATCCAACAGAGAGCAGCTAGGGAACCAACATGCCCCATCTCCTGTTATATAACAAAAGGCTGGAATGTATGTTAGGGCTAAAGGGTGTGATGGTGGGAGGAGACAAAAACTCAATGTGAGAACAAAGCAGCAGCCCCAGGGGCCTCCCTGAAGGGTTTTTCCATTGTTAAAGCTGGGGGTGGGGGGGGGGCACTTTCCACCCCACCCTGAGGTGGTTGGTACTTGCTAAGGTGACCAGATTTTAACATTGGTAAAGCAGGACACCATTGACCGGGGAGGGGGGGGGAGGGGGTTCTTGATTAAAAATTTGGTCTATCTCCGGCCGTTTCCTAGCTTGTCATGCATTCTTTCCAAAAACTGGAACTTTTTTAAAACGCCATGGGACGTGGGAAAAATTGTTAAAAATCGGGACTGTCCCGCCAAAAGCCAGAAGTCTGGTCACCTTATCTTGGCTCCAGATTATCCATGAAACTCGCCCAACCTAGATGCTAGTAGTTCCTGATACTGCTCCCCCACTTCCCTTTCTGGTTCTTCTGATACTGTCTATAAAAATGCTCTCCCAACCCCCAGAAGTCACTGATGTCATATTTGGAGTGAATTCAGCCATTTTTTGGCCGTTTCTAATAAACTCGCTTGCTAAGTCAGAACTTTGGTGTGTGCTTCCTTCAGTAGACCTTGCACTAATAAGGTTATGAGCACCCCCAGGGCAGGGTCCTCAGACACATTGTGATAACTTTTGGTTATAGCCTTTCATTCAACAAATGTGAGGTAAGTTTCTGCTGTGCTGAATCACTCCCAGTGTGAGCTGTTCTGAACACATAACCTAGTAAGCACTGTTCATTAATCACTGGTCTTGTAAAGAGATCTTTAACCAGGTAGGTGTCCATAAAGAACAATAATCTTCCTTGTTCTTTCTTTCAAAGTCTGTGTGTTAGTGAATAAAACCTGGACTCTTTCAAACTCCTAGGAAGGACAGATTAATTTCAAGGGCTTCTTCATATTAAGGGCATCCCTAAGATTGCTTCATTTGTTCTTTTATACATTCATTCATTCATTCAAACAGCATGTGCTGAGTGGCAATGCTGAGGAGCTCAAAGTCAGGTCTGGTGTAGTGAATCACTTCACTTGCATGTGGTCTCCTAAAACCTCACCCTAGCCAGCTCCCCACATGTGAGGGGTGGGAGCACACATCTAAAAGTTCTCCATGTGCTTTGGCAGTTACTTACCTCACATGTAGGTTGACCAGACATACCATTTAAAACAGGACAGAAGAGAAGCCAGGATGGCTCAGCAGGTTAAGCGCTCACTTTGCAGCTCTAGAAACCGAGGATCGAATCCCGGTCCCGGCCCATGCGGACTCATATGCTGAATTGCGGTGTGTTTCCCATGTGGGAGGCCCCCGGTTAGGTTCTCACCCCCCACCCCCACCCCTGGTTCAGCCCCTGGCTCGAGGGAACATGCCTCCCATGCTGGAGGCTCCGAGCCTAGTTCCTGCCCTGCGCGGCCCCTGCCCACCTGTGTGAAATGAAACCATGTTGAAAACTGATGACGTACAACTAGGAAGACTGCTCTGGGCCCTCCCCCTTCTCTCTGTCTCTGTCAAAAACAATTTTTTAAAAATCCTAAAAAAAACAACAGGACAGAAAATGCTGTCCTGTTTCAAATGGTATGTATGGTCAGCCTAGTCTCACTGGGATAAATTCAAGGTGTCAGTGACAGGTGGCTCCAACCAAGTTATCCCTAGACCATGTTTATATACATTGCACTTTTAGGGAATAGTCTTTGCTTTTAACCCTAATCTCATCTTCTCTTATGTAATTTATCTAACCTTATCTTAAATTCTTAACTTATTTTATCTTATCTTTATTAATTGGAGTGTCAAAATAATGGCCAAGTAATCAAAATAAGAAAAAGTTTGAGTAAAAAAATTTGAGTTTTGGTAGTATACTTACTCATACATATTTTAAAAAGAATAATACAATAAAACCTAAGAAATATACAATAATATAATCACATATTTTTATTTTCTTTAATCTCCCTTTCCTAAGAAAGTCCCTTGAATAAAGCGTAAGTTTACTCTTATTTTCTGTAAGTGGGCTACATTATCACTTAAGTTTTTGGATACTTGCTAATACAATGTAAGGTATAGCAATATTGAATATTATGATTGAACAAATTTATTAAAAGTTAGGACAATTTTTCTACAGTATTTCTTTGCCATACATAATGTGGGAGAATATTAAATGGTGCATTTCTGTAAAATGAATTCAAGTAACTTTTCTTTATTACTAAGAAGCATACCAAGGACTTGAGTGGCATAAGCCACACAGCAGGGACATGTCCTATGGGGCTTTCTTTTTGCCTGGTGATCTGAAATGGCAGCATTATGTTTCATTTCAGAGAAACTGTTCAGATAAATATCGTCATCCTTATCATTGTATCATGATGATGATGACATCGTCTTAATCATGATCATATCACCGTCATCACCATCACTACCACCACGATCATCACCATCATCACCACCACCACCACCATCCTGATATTCATCACCATCATCATTTTCACTATCGTCATCATCACCACAGCAACCAGTGTGGGCCCTCCTGACTCTGCCAGGCATAATGTTAAGCTATTGATAATACAATTTTCATCTTCACAATGACTTACTAGATAGGTTTTGATATTTCTCGTTATTCAAATAGAAATAGGCTTAGGGAGATAAATAAGTCATCCTAAAACAGAAAAATAGAAGTTGAACAAGAATTAAACCCAGATCTCTGTGACTTTGAAGTTCGTGTTCTTAATTACCATGTGATACCAATGAACTCAGCATTCTGACTTAAAAGGTACTTTTCTGTCCTAACACAAAATAAGATTTCAGAGTTTGAAAGCTGTTATGAATTTAATGCATGTCATGTTTTGGTTTCTTCATTAGTAAATGCCTTGTACATAATGAGACTTAGAGATACTTGTATTCAGTGTAAATGTACATCTCATACTCCTTGAAAAGCCACTTTCCCATACAACATAACCTTAATGATCTTTAATTTTTCAAAGACCACAACACCCCTTGGGAACTCTAGTTGGCCATTCAAGTTATTTTGTTTATGTTCATAACATGCCACTTTCATACCAGCCCCCAAGAACCTCCCAAAAGAGAGCACAATGGGACACAGTTTGGAGTCTTTCCTACTTGGTCTGAGGCAGCACAAGGGAGGCACTGTAGGAGGAAAGGCAGAAACAGATGTGCAGACCGGAATTCATGAAGCGCCTGCTTAGAGCAGAAGCTATTACCGTATTTTCCGGCATATAAGACAACCGGGCGTATAAGACGACCCCCTAATTTTACAGTTAAAACATAGGTTTAGGCCTATATTCGCTGTATAAGTCTACCCCCCCCCCCACTTCCGAGGCTGTTGACTTATACAGCGAATGTAGGCCTAAACCTATGTTTTAACTGTAAAATTAGGCGGTCGTCTTATACGTCGGAAAATACGGTAGTCAAAATGTCATGAACTCTCATATCTCAGTATCTATTTCCTTCTTTCTGATCTTCTAAAGCTGCAAGCATGTGGGAGGTTCATCTAGCTTTTCTCATTGAGGTGATGACGACTCAGATTCTTTCCCCAAACAGCTTGGAGATTAAAAACTGCTCATATCTAAAAACAACTGAACCTGTTCTGTCCACCTTCCTAACCTCATTTTTGAAGGTGAAGGTAAGAGGAAAAAAAATACTAACTTGCTCATGAGCTGACCATCTTCATTCCACTGAGTAAACTTGCTCCATGTCACCTTACATTGCCTATGGAACATTTTCTCTTTTATTTATGTAACCATTTTTTTTTCTTCCAACTACTTTCTCCTGTAATAGCCAATAACTCTAGAAAGTGAGAAAGATAGGTTGCTTATTCTAGACTTCCCAATGGTAATCACCATCAGGAGTACTTTTCTCAAACAAGTCCCTATGTGTGCCTAACCCCATCCCAAACTGGAAACAGGGACTTTATAGGATTGAGGTATTGTGGGGTGCATAGTGCAATAGTTCCTGGCTATACCTCATCACTCCTGAGCAGATTCTTGAAATGGACTACTTAAGTGAAAATTTGCACTGTTGTAAGCTCACCAAACAGAAACTTTCATAAACCACTACTTCTCTTTGCTACTCCGACTTTAGCCTGTCAGTGGGTGAAAAATACAAGTAAACCACAAAGATATCTTAAAAAGTTAGTTGGGCTCCAAAAAAGTAACTCAAAGATATTTAGTCTTAAATCATAAAAAGTGTATCATGTCTACAAATATGACTTTTGAGCCATATTCTGAATCAAACCCTTTTCCTTCCTTCCTTCTTTGATGCTTATATCTACGTATATCTACTGGTTCAAGCCACCATTGCCTCTCCCCTACCTGGTTTTTGCAATTTCACTTTTAACCAATAAAAACTATTTTCCACATGCAAAGAAAATGAGAATCAAATCACGACATACTCATGGCTCAAAATGATTCAGTGGTTTACTGTGGACTTAGAATAAAACCCTACCTAAATTCTTACTGTGAACTCCAGTCCTCAATGGGGTCTGACCCCAGCCTGTCCAATGTTCTTTCATGCTGTCTTTGACTCCCCTAAGCCATGTCACTCCAGCAACACAGAACTTTGGGTTGCCTCCAGACATCTCAGAATCTTTACATTTGATGTTTTTCTATCCGGACCAGCTTTTCCAAACCTGTTCCCACTGCATATTGGTCATGTCAGTATTCAAGTGTTGATTTTTTAGAGAAGCTTTCTGCTGCCCTCTTGGAAACAGTCACCTTCCTTTGGAAACCAGCTTCCCCTCTCCCCTTATTTTGCCTGATGTACAAGCCCTTATTTTTACTTGGAATGACATCTTATTTTCTTACTTAGTTGTGTGTCGTCTCTCATAGGATGTAAAATCCTCAGGACAAATATTTTGCACTTGTATTCACAGTGCGTTCTCAGCTGTGGACAGTGTCTGGCACAAAGTGGGAACTCACTAAACACTGTTAAGTGAGAAATGAGCAGGATGGACTCACTCAAAAAGACAGAATGACGGTGTGGATTCTGTAAATACTCCTTCCTGCAGTCTGCTGCAGACCCTGTGTATGGCCAAACTTTTCTAAGTGTTCCTTTATTGTCACACTCCTCAATGATGCCGATGACTCTTCTAACTTCTGCTTAGATTTACATATTTGACCTTATTTCCCATTTGTTCCATTTGTCCCTTCCATTTGTCCTTTTTTACCCCACTGCATTTATCTCCACACCTGTAACTTAGCTTACAGCATTGCTCAAGAATCCACTCTGGCAAGAAAATACCCCTGACTGCTTCCTAAGACACCTATGTATTGAATGTGGCACTTAGTAATTCAGTATTTCTTGTTTGTCCATATTTTATTCTGAACAAGATCCTAAATTCCAGGGGAAGCTGGGATGGCTCAGCGGGTTAAGTGCTCACTTTCCAGCCCCGGAGACCGAGGATCTAATCCCGGCCCCAGCCCATGCGGACCCACATGCTGAACTGGGGAGTGCCCCCAGTTCAGTTCTTGCCAGGGCCTATGTGGGAGGCTCCCAGCCCAGTTCCTGCCCTGTGCAGCCCTGTGCCCGCCTGTAGAGTGAAACTATATGGAAAACTAATGCTGTCAACTATGGAGACTGCTCCGGGCCCTCCCCCTTCTCTCCGTCTCTCTCTGTCTGTCTCTGTCAAAAACAATAAAAATAAATCTTTTAAAAGATCCTAAATTCCTCACAGGGAGTATCTAATGAAAATCAATTCAGTTAAAATGCTTTTTTTTAAAATGTGACTTTAGGGAAAGCTGGGAAAGTCAGCAGGTTGAGCAAGTGCTCTGCAAGAGCAAGGTCCAGGATCAAATCTCAGCCCCAGCTGGTGTAATCCCATATGCTGAACTGCAGTGCAGCTGGTAACCGCAGGGATGGCTCGGTAGTGAAGGTTCTCGCCCTCCATGAACGAGGCCCCAGTTTGGTTCCCACCTCACCTGGGCCCACATCTACCTGTGTGGAATGAAACCATATCACACCTAATGATATACAACAATGGAGACTGCTCTGGGCCCTCCCTTCTCTCTCTCTTTCTTCTCCCTCATCCCCTCTCTGTTCTCTCAAACAATAATTCTTGGGAAAAAAAGAAAAAAAAGAAAATGTGACTTTGTTTGCAATGCAATTGATATGCAGATGCTCCTTAACTTAGACTATGTCTCAATAAACCCATTGTAACTTGAGAAGATCATAAGTTGAAAATGCATTTAATACACCTAACCTACTGAACCCTATAGCTTAGCCTAGCTCACCTTAAACATGCCGAGAATACTTACAATAGCCCACAGTTGGCCCAAATCACCTAATACAGAACATGTTTTATAATAAAGTGTGGAATATCTCATGTAATTTATTTTGCATATTGCTTTCACACCATCCTAAAGTTAAAAAATCTTGACCTCACTTATAGGTGGAATATAAAACTGAAAGTAACAAAGAAACAAAAACTCATGGACACAGTCAATAGTTTAGTGGTTACCTGAGGGTAAGGAGGTAGGTAGGTGGGAGGGGGCGGCGGATGGGGCAGAGTTGGGAGGGGGCATCTAATATATGGTGATGGAAATAGAGCTGATTCTGGGTGGTAAGCACATAATGCAATGCATAGACAATGTAATGTAGAACTGTACACCTGAAACAATATAATTGTTACCAATCAATGTCACCACAATAAATTTAACAATAAAAAAAATACAAAAATCTTAAATTGAATTATCTTAAATTGGGGTTGGCTATATTAGGGAACAATCTGAGCAGAAGGCTATTTTTTTTTTTAAGATTTATTTTTATTGTTTGAGACAGAGACAAGGCCGAGGGCCCAGAACACTCTCTATAGTTGCACATCATTGGTTTTTCCACATAGTTTCATTCCACAAGTGGGTGCGGGGCTGCACAGGGCAGGAACTGGGCCAGGGTCTCACCCTGGTGAGAACTGAACTGGGGACACTCCTCAGTTCAGCATATGGGTCTGCATGGGCTGGGGATGTTATTCAATCCTCAGTCCCCAGGGCTGCAAAGTGAGCGCTTAACCCACTGAGCCATCCTGGATTCCCCCAGAATGCTAATTTTATAGTTGCTTATGTGAGAATTCCTCTGTGAGAAACATTAGGGTGAATGAAGCTGAATGAAGCCATCAGGAATTCACAAAACACACAAGCACACATCCTCACACACAGCAGGCTTCATGAACCAACTCCCAGTTTGAGCCACATCCCTCCATAACTTGTCATAACTTTCCCTCTGATTTCAGATAATCCTCGTCCCACCCCTTCCTGATAACTCACAAGCTCTCCCAAGTGAACTCCAGGTCTTTTCAAGGTAAAGTGCACCTATGTTATAGTTTGTATGTACTTAGTAACTATTGAACATGTGTAAAACTGTTTGACAGTTTTCATTAGGTTCAACTCTTTTTGTGTCATTGGCACAGTCTTTGACTGTTTTGTCCATAATCCCATTTTATCCATCAACCCTGTGGCTTTTATTGTGTAACTTTGCATAATGTAGTGTTTTTTTTTTTTAGGAAAGTGCATATTTGTTATAGCAGATTACCTGTACATTTCTTAACTATGTCCGCCTATTCTATGTATTTTGAAGAATTGGGCATCCTTAAACACTCTTTATTCAATATTTACTGTTGTTTAAAAGGCACTTAAATATGACTCTATTCATTTTGCATTGTCCCATATCATATACTTGTAGCATTTGCTCTTTCCTGTAGAGCATGATAAAACAAAAGTGAAATAACAGGTAAAGTGCGCACATTCCTGAAATCCATTCACCTTCCTGGCTGCTCTCTTTCTGTGGGGTCTCCATTGCTATTCAAGTTCTGTGACTAATTAGCTTTGCCATTCTGGGTAGAGAAGCACAAATCTTGCTGAGGCTCTATCTGTTCCCTAACCTCTCAAATGAGCGTGATCAAAACAGACACTGTACTCTTATGAAAATAAAACAACATGTATATTAAAGCAATTTAACATCTAATTTATTGTTTCATTGCACTTCACTAAGACATGGTCTGAGTTTCCTTTAACCTGAGGAGTTATCTGGATAAGGTGCCAAAAGTGGGGCACTTCTGGACCACCATTTATCCCTCCTCTTTATCCCTTCCCAACCCACTGCAGTCTAAGTTCCATCTTTGCTCAATGACATGTGCAATTTTCAGTGATACCTTTGGCAGCTCAGCCATTAGACCACTGCACCTTTAAGACATGACAACTAGAAATGATGTCAAGTGGTTTTCCCTTTAATATTTGTTCTTGGGAACAAAGGAGAGAAAAACCTGAGTCAAGAAAGCAAGTGGACTGGGTTGATATCAGGATCTCATAACAATGGCAGCCAAACAAGGTCCAGCTGTGTCATTTACTCCATTTGCCCACACATGACTTTCTCATTCAAATGGTGCAGTGATCGTTTTGTACCTCATTTGACTTCTTCCCCATTTACATTAAACTTGATTATGCTAAATGGGAGAAATGCCTTCTGAGGACAGTGAGTTCATGTCACAACAGGCATGTAACCCAGATAGTGAAAGAAATAATGCTGCTGGAGAGGGGCGTGGCAGGAAGAGCCTGGCGAGGTGCCAGTAGAGAAGACTCACTGGAATGGGTGAGGATTTCTCAGGGATTTTCAGTTAGAGAAATAAGAGGAATATTTCATTCATGCCCTCACTCTTAAGCCTGGCATTTCCTAAGCACACTTGACTCCATATGGAGAAGCTGAGAAGGACATGAGATGGCAATTTCAGGTGGGACCCCTTCCTCATAGCTTATTGGAACCTCAGGCTGGCATTGGAAATGCACAAAATCTTGCTACACAGTCACCAAGAGCAATCTACTGAGAACTTAGATTATAATTTTATTGTCTTTCCACAACTATGACTCCAACTGGGGGCTAACCACAGTGCAATAACCTCACAGTTTCCTTCTGTTATTTGGTTATGGCCTGAGCAGGTAGAAAAAAAAAAATTAGAAATGCAAGAGATGGCAAGGACACAAAGGACCAAACCAGAAATCAGTAATGGCTCAGTGTGTAATCTGGAGGACATAGGTACACGGGTGAACTCTGGTTCAAAAGTCTTTCAAGATCTTTCAAGACAATGTATTTTCAAAGGTCATGCCTCATTTCTTAGGACCCATCATACAGACTAATCATCTTCTGTTATGCTCCTAACAGCTCTCATCAGTTCCATGACTGAGGAGACTCCTCATGCTGCTCACCAGCCCTTCACGGGGCAAGTGACTTCAGGCTTGGGTAGTGACCTGCACAATGAGCTTACTGAGAGAATCAATGTTTTGTGCCCATATATTACAGTTCATAAAACCTTTCTACTAATCAAGATAAATTATAACCACTACTGGACTTTAAAAAAGCCAGTCCAATAGTCTGTCCCATAATTCATCCCGCAATGCAATTAGGAAATGATTTCTTATAGTCAGAGTTTAATTATGCCACAAATGTTAGCATCTATAGCAAAACATATATTTCCCTTATGCATCCTTAGATATCAGACACAATTACAGTTTTGCTTGGCCTTTATGAAAATAGTACCGCAGGTTCTAAAACATTTTGTGCTTTTCATAGTATGTTTCAGGTATTCAGCTCACGCAGTCCTTAGGACGTCTGGCAAGAATGAGCACATTACTATTCTGATTTTACAGGTGGCAAAATAAACAAGGAGGAGTTAAAACAGGTGAGTGAAATAATACTGCAAGCTTTTGTCAGATGTAGAAACCAGGGATTCTAATTCATGGGACAATTGTTTTTCACATTATGATAAGTGTTCACTGCATCATGTTGTCTCTTCAGTGTAAAAGCATTGTGAAACCAAAGCATTTTCAAATGGCATAAAGATTTTGGAAACATCTTGTTTCTGTTCTGCGATGAGATAGACCAACCATGAGCTAATCAAAGAGGGAAGGCTGAAGACACTAAGAAAGAAACAGGATGAGAGGGGACACTGTGCTTCCCAGGGTGTGGGAGGAAGTGAGAAGCAACTCCTTAGTCTGCTCCAGGTCTGCACCATGAGGCAACCGCTTGTGCACTCTGGCTTCTATGCTCAGCCAGTCCCTAGATCTCAGGTCAGCTGCTCTCCATCTCTCCAAATTCCACATTTCCCTGGCTTTTCTCTCTCCCCACTTCTGTTCAGGTTGTTATCATCTTTTTCACAGCCTTTACAGCACTTCTAACTAGTCAGACTTTGTACAGGAACCTTGGTTTACAGTTTAACTGGAGTAGATAAATCTGTTCACCCACTATGGACTACATCCAATAAAGTACATTAGCTGGACGTTTCCATGTTTACACAAGAATAAGTCCCTGTGCAGTGACTGGCCAGTGACAGCTGTGCATGGCAAGCATCCTCGTCCTCATTTGAGTCATGCCATCTTCACGTCATGTCCTCATGGAACCTGCAGTGTTCTTGCAGACTCTGCCTGAAATCCAATCAGCTACATCATGGCCTCAGGCCTTACTCTTTCCTCAGATGCCCTTTCTTCCCTCCTTCCCAGTGCAGCCTTTTCCCCAAAGCTCACCAGTTTCCCAACCATATGTAGATTTGTCTTATGAAACAAACTTCTGTGAAACACCCATCCTCTAATTTGGGCACATACCTTCCACCTATCTCTGGGTTTTTCTTCTTCCCTGGAGGAAGGTTTTCTATAGCTTGACTTTATTGGAAGGAAAAGGTAACATGTAGCAGCATTCCTATAGTAATCCACACTCGTTAGTATTTTCTCATTTACTGTGAAAAACTTTTGGCATATTATTCCCATCTACAAATGGTGGAACTGAGATTCAGATGGTAATGCAATATCCATGAATCTACCGAGCTGTACGCCTTGTGTTTTGAATCACACACTTCCCACATGGCCTTTAAATGTTCCTGCACTTAGTTCTTTAGTGACCCATGCATCAGCACTTCAGAGCTACTGTGCCAACAAGCACACCTCTGGGCAATCCTCTCCCTCCTCTCTTCCCTTGCTTAGCTCCCATCCCCCACCCTCCATACCCACCCCAGTCCATGCCTTGTTTCTCTTTTACCTTCCCTCTCTTCCTTCATCTTGACAGACTCCTTTCAGTCAAGAGACTAATTTTGCTTTTTTCCAGGTAGAACCCACCTGGGAAACTTGCATTTAGAGGCAGAAGAGATAGTTTTTCTATTAAACAAAGCTGTCTGAATTCATCTTTTGGAGAAGCATTTTTTTTATAACTAGGTAGAAATACCGTTTTTATTGTAGTTCCCACACAGGTTCAGAGAGGAGAAATTAATTTGTCTCCTACTTGAATTCAGAGACAAAAACCAAAGCCAGCAGTGCCTTTTCCAGAGACATGTGAAACAGTCTCTGGGCAACCTTGCTAGCCTGGTGCCAGTGAGCACACCCACACACACTCACAACACAGACAGACCCACACTCCAGATGCCAACGTGAGCAGACCATTTTGTTTTTGTTTCGTTTTTTTTAAAGGAGATTGCATAAGAAACGATAACTAGTACTCTTAATCCAGACTACAGTAACCCCCTAGACAAAACTCTATAGGTCCACAAACCTACAGAAATCACCTGCAAAGCTTTGTGTGCATATCAATAGTAAGTGAACAAATCTCTGGATGGGCTCCATGGGGCGTGTCCCTCTGTCAAGGAGCTATGACCCATGACAGGCTCTGAAGCATTATGCAGACACTCGCCCCCGCCCACCCCCCACCACTGCTAAGACAAATACAAACAGAATCCTTGAAACACACACATATGATCTATACAAGCTGAAGGAAATCGTCAATAAAGACTCAAGATTCTCTGATACA
This sequence comes from Craseonycteris thonglongyai, assembly GCA_004027555.1. Lineage (NCBI taxonomy): Eukaryota > Metazoa > Chordata > Mammalia > Chiroptera > Craseonycteridae > Craseonycteris > Craseonycteris thonglongyai. Next base: position 22,175 of record PVKE010005830.1, read on the forward strand.
TAAATTTTCTCAAGTATCTCACAGAGCAAGGAAGAGCAGTAGCTGTTTTTTCAGAAGCTGTTATTTGTGCAGTTTCTCTTCAGATAATCATTTTAAAAAGCAATTGATGATCTTCCTGGCTAAAAGTGTTTCTGGGTTAATTAATACGTTTATTAATATTTTTTTGTTTTCTATCACATTAAAGATGCTTTCCTAAAGTTGTCTAAAGATAAGCATACCATTCATCCCAGAAACGAACAGTATGTGTGTGTTTGATGCACAAAACCAGAATATGGCCTTGCTCACATTTTCAGACAGACAAAACTTCATTTCTCATTAAGCTATTTACCCTGTGAACACCAACATAGTATGACAAAAATCTGAGATGGTAACACAAAACATACAATGACCATGGTCCGCTTCAATCTTCAATATCTGTAGGATCCCAGGGTTCATGTTTCTGCCTCTTAGGCAATTCTATCATGGCTACGCTCTAGGATTTGAATAACTGTGTTCTTACCATACTTCAAGAATGGAGGCACATATCAAGATATGTCCACTTTTTCCCACTGAGGTGAAATTTGGATAAAGTAAAATGCACAGAGTTTAACTATTCAATTTATTGTTTTGACAACTGTATATAATTATTAAGCTGTAGGACATTTTCTTCATCTCCCAAATTTCCTTTGGTTCCCCTTCCAAGTCAATCCCACCCCACTCTCCCATAGGCAACCACTGTTCTGATTTCTTCCACTTTCTTGAATTTATACACACAATTACAAGCTTGTACTTTCTGCCTGACATCATCCATGCCAGACAAAGTCTTTACCAACTCCAAAGTTATGATATTTCCCACTATTTTCTTCTCAATGCTATATCATTTTAGATTTTATACTTAGGTATTTGAGCCATCTAAATTGATCAGCATTTATGACGAGAGGTAGGGGATAAAGTTCAACTTTCCCCATTATTTTATCCATGCCTTCCCACCCTACCAGTAATCCATTGGTTGTACATGTGTGTCTAATTCTGAACTCTCCACAAATCAGTTCCGTTGATTATTTGTCATTCCTTATGCTAATACCACACTCTACTGCTGTAACTTTATAGTAAATCTTGAAAACAGATGGTAGGAGTATTAAATTATGTACTTGTTTTTCAACTTCATGTTAGCTGTTCTAGGTCTTTGAAATTTTCATAAAAACTGAATCAGCCTGTCAACTTCTACAACCTGGTTTGAACTGTCATTGAGTTTGTATTAAATCCATACATTGACCTGGAATCATGGACACTTCAAAATTATTGATTCTCCTCATTTATGAAAGTTGCCTCTATTATTTGTCAGTTTATTTGATTACTTTTTGTGTATCTCTAGCGTTCTACTTACTTGGGGTTCATTTTGAATTGCTTGTTCAGATTTCTTAAAGGAGATTTAAAATTTTAATATTATCCATTTTTTCCTATGTAAACCTTAAAAACTTAAACTTCTCAACAAGCACTATTTCAGCAACATATAAAAAGTTTTAATATATATTGTTTTAATTGTCATTTAGTTGGAAATAGTACTTTTTTTGACTCAGCAGTTAGGAGAATATTATTTATTTCTAAACATTTTGTACTTTTAGACAATACCTTATTGTTTTTGACTTCTAATTTAATTGTGTGGTTAAAGACTATAAGGCTTGATAATTAAGTTTCTTGGTGAACTTACCATCATGCACTTATGTTGGCAGCACTGTACAAACAACACAGTAAGCTTTCAGAACCTTGGTATATCAGTGTCTTGCAGCTCTTTTGTGTTGATGTGTGGTGGTGTCTTGGTGATTATTGTTGTTGCGTGTTTTTATGCGCTGTCATGAGAATAATGGAGCTTGCATCAGAGCAATGAACAAATATTAAATGTCCTGTTAAATGTGGCAAGAGTGGAAGTAAAATCAGGAATGTCAGTCCAAGCTGATGGGGATACAGGCATAAAGAAAACAGCAGTGTACAAATGAATTTTATGTTTTCTTTTTTTAAAGATTTTTATTTATTTTTTTGACAGAGAGAGAGAGACAGAGAAGGGGGCGGGCCCAGAACAGTCTCCATAGTTCCATGTTATTGAGTGTCATTCCACAGGTGGACATGGGTCTGACGCACAGGGCAGGAACTGGGTCAGGGGCCTCCTGCATGGATCTTGCCCAGGTGAGAAACAAACTGGGCATCCACCCCAGTTCAGCATATGGGTCCACATGGGCCGAGGCTGGGATTTGATTCTCGGACCCCAGGGCTGCAAGAGGAGTGCTCAACCCTCTGAGCCATCCCAGTATCCTCTAATTTTTATTTTTTTAGAGAATTATTTTTATTGTGTGTGTTTTTTGTTTTGTTTGTTTTTACAGAGAGAGAGAGAGAGAGACAGAGATAGATAGAGAGAAGGGGGAGGGCCCAGAGCAGACTCCATAGTTGTATGTCATTAGTTTTCAATATAGTTTCATTCCACAGATGGGCATTGGGCTGCACAGGGCAGGAACTGGGCCAGGGGCCTCCCATACCCTGGCAAGAACTGAATTGAGGGCACACCCCAGTTCAGCATATGGGTCTGCATAGGCCGAGGCTGAGATTTGACCCTCAACTCCTGGGTCTACAAAGCGAGGGCTTACCCCCTAAGCCATCTCAGCTTCCCCTAACATTTTTCTGAGGGGAGAAAAAGCATCATTAATGAAGAGAGGTCAGGGCAGCCAGTAATGAGCAGAACTAATAAAAATATTCCAAAAATTTGTTAAATTGTGAATCAAAATTGTCTCCTGACTGTAAGAAACATTGCAGACCAAGTAAAAATTGATAGAGAAACAGTTATGAAAATCTTAACTGAAAATATTGGCATAAGAAAGGTAGTGATATTCATCAATGAGGTATATAGCATTTTTTCTAGGATGAGTTTGTGAACTTAATTGTCAGAGCTCATAAACTTAAGAAATTTGTAACAATTTAAATTCATTTAACTCTGTATCCTTTATGCTGTTGTTGTCACATTTTACTGTCTTTCCTCAAAATGGAAAATGGTAGCAGATTCTATGAAACACAATCATTGAAAAGTCATGAGTGACTTCTGAACTTGCCAATAGTTTTTTTCTTTGTTCTATTATGTTGCCTTCCCTCTTCAAGTTAAAAGACACCAAGTAATCAAACACAAAGACTTTAAGGAACATGTATTAGGCTGTCAGTCTTCTATAAATCCTAGAAAATGATTAGTATGAAATGTGTATGAGGAAGGGGTAATGGGAGGACCTACTGCTATGTTTTAGAGAAACAGAAGAAGTCATTTCTTTGTTTAGTTTTGAGATAAAGTTTTTCGGTCAGCAGGTATTATTTTAACTTAAAATTTAACATGAGAGGCAGGTTAAACATACCTGTTTCTTTTGGCAAAAATAAAATAGAATAACAACAATCAAATGCTGGGTAGAATGATATTAAGACAAAAAAGTAATAAGATGTCAGAAGGAATGAATTAATAGATATAAGGTTATTTGAGAAAGACTTTTTTTTTTTGAGTAGATGAGAGTGAAGCTGGATCTTTAAGAATGTTGATGGTTTGCATAAATAAGAAATGGTCAGAAGACACTCCTATTAATTACATTAAAAAAAACATAATTAAGAATATGTTAGTTTTTTCTAAAGTACAAAAAGACAACTTATATACATATAAGCCTATTGAATTATCTGCTATTTTGTAATAAACTTTCTTTGTACCCCACTGATGATACAAATACAATGTGCTTAACTTACAAAGAAGGAGCATTAACCATTTTTTTAATCAATCAAACTTCCCAGTGTTCTAACAAGTGAAGTTATGACCTGAAAATGAGCTAGCTTGTTATTCTTTGTTTGAATTCCTTAAAGTCACAGCCCATTACCCAAAGGTATACTGGTCCTTCCCAGTACACCATGGAAATACCAAATATATAACATCATTTCAAGTTAGAAATATTGCTCATTACAAATGAAGTGAATGGTCAAATCTCACTGTCCATTATGCATAAAATCCATTGACAGCAGTTAAACAAGTGCTGCTACTGATTTGTTAATAAGAAAATATTGGTATAATCATTATACAAATTAGTGGGACTTGGTTAAATAGAGTTAGAAATCAGGTGGAAACATCCCCTGTTTGGCCCCTGGTTCCAGGGGTCGTGCCTCCCATGTGGGAGGCCTCTAGCTCAGTTCCCACCCTGCATGGCCCCCACCCACCTGTGTGGAACAAAATCATGTCAAAAACTGATGACATACAACTATGGACATTGCTCTGGGCTCTCCCCCTTATCTCTGTCTCTGTCAAAAACAATAAAATCTTAAAAAAAAAGAATCTACATAGAAAATGTCTTAAAATATTACCAGAATCACATCACAGGACATAAACTCAACTAAATACATACATGAACACATCAAAGAGTTCATCCCTTTACTTTTCAAATCTATGTACTAGAGGGATGCCGGGATAGCTCAGCAGGTTGAGTGTTTGCCTTGCAACCGTGAGGTCTGGGGATGAAATGCCGTCACAACTGGCAACTGCCAGGATGGCACGGCAGTGAAGGTGCTGGCCTCCCGTGCGGGAGGCCCCCAGTGCAGTTTACTCCCCATGTGGCCCCACATCCACCTGTGTGGAATAAAACCAAGTCACAACTAATGTACAACTATGGAGACTGCTCTGGGTCCTCCCCACTTCTTTCTCTCTCTTTCAATCTCTCACCTTCTCTCAAACAATAAACAAATCTTTTTAAAAATCTACATACAAGATAAATTAACACTAAATGGAGTTCTGGAATATTTCATATAACAGCAAAAGGCTCATACAAAGAAGAGAATAAGATCTATGGCACTAAAAAGGCAGGTTTTTTGTTTGTTTGAGGGGGGAGCAGCTTTGTTATTTCTCTTAAAAATAAAGGGACTCAATTCCAAATAAGAAATAAGATGTTCTATAGGGAAACACAGTTTGTCTGTGGGAACATATCTCAAGTTTAATCCCATGAGAAGACAAGTTTGAGAATCCTTTTTAGTAAAAAGTAGAGAAATGGGCTCCAGTGTACCCCCTACCCTATAAAAGAAGAAAATAAACCCATTTAAAACATTTTTCCAGAGCTCACTAGCAAAGACTTGGCTAGACTCCCTGCATATACTCCTTAGCAGCCCAATCATCCAGAGAACTGCACAGCTTACCTTATCTTTTAAATGTAACCACAGTAGCTATCAATAATGACAACAATACTAATAATTTTATATTGCTCAAATCAAACAGACAAATGAGTTTGAGTGAGGTGATCTTTATTTGAGTCCTAATCTCTGGGCCTCATGTTTTTGTTTTTGTTTTTAAGTTTTTTAAATTTTATTTATTTATTTTGACAGAGAGAGAGAGAGAGAGAGAGAGAGAGAGAGAGAGAGAGAGAGAGAGAGAGAGAGAGAGAGAGAGATACAGAGACAGAGACAGAGAGAGAACTGAACTGGGGGAACTCCCCAGTTCAGCATATGGGTCCGCACGGGCCGGGGCCAGGATTCGATCCTCGGTCCCCAGTGCTGCAAAGTGAGCGCTCAACCCACGGAGCCATCCCGGCTTCCCCTGGGCCTCAGGTTTTTAACTTGCAAGATGGGAATAACATTTATCCAGTGTATTTTAAGGGGTTTCTATAAGGATAAAGGGAGGGAGAAAAACATAAAATAAAATATTGAAGACACTGAAAGTATAATAACAAGAAACTCTATATACATATAGATTATGTGTATTATGTTATATATTATGTATGTTATATTAAGTAATGGAAATAACAGTGGTATTTCATGATTAAGGCTATTGTAAGGCTTCAATCAGACAGTCTAACCTGACTTATAGTTAGGACATAACAAATGTTAGCCAGTTATTACTATTATCAACTCATACTGTTCTCTAATTTTAAAGGAGAAAAATTTTACCTCACTTTGAATTGTTATGGCTTTACAGTAAATCTTCCTCTTTAATACGTATCACTAACATTTTAGAATTCAAAATACAGACCACAAGAAAAGTATGCATCTTCATACTTGATAAGAAATTAGATTCTTGGGCTCAGCTGTCAAACACAATCTGAATGCAATAACGCAGCAAATGAAAATGTTACTTACAATCCCAAATACCAAACTGTTCCCCAAAGTGACAAGATCAATATTGCAACTCAGAGCTTTTCCGTCACTGACAGATGGTGCTATTAAAAATATCAAACACCCCATCTCTTCAATGAGAAAAAGGAGCTCAGGCATCTACCATGTCCAAATGCATTTTTATCCCCCACTGGAGGGAACAGGCCATCAGAAACGTCCCTGGGACTCTCAGACATGAGCTTCTAAAAGGTGATGTTGCTCATCATTTACCTCTCACCTAGCAAGGTCCCTTGGACAAGCTCACATTCCCACCCTCACCCACTCACTCTGAGATAACAGTTGCATCTCTGATCAACTTCCTCTGCTCTTTAGTCAAACTATGGGTTCCCAGGGCCATCTTAAACCTGGATATGACATTTCCTTCTTACAAAGTGACAATGTCAGTGCATACTCAGGGGTCATCTACTATAGAGCCAGTGCTTTTCTTCCTTGAGTCCTATCATGGGAGTGTGAGTACCTGAGTATTCAGGAGTAGGAGCCAGACCCCTGAAACATCTGCTGGCCAGGACTACATTGACCTCAATTGTATGATGGGAGGTTTTTCCAAGCCTCTAAGCTGCGAGGAGAACAGAGAAAGAAAGGAGGAGGAGAGTCTCTAGATGGAAATGATCTGCTTGACTTTGGTGACAGCTGAGCAGAGGAGCAGTTGCCTCTCAGAGCAGGGCAGTCACCTGGGTCCCAGGTGAGGTCAGAGGTGACCAGGTACCTGGCTACAGGTCTGCCCATCACTAACACATCCCTTTTCTGAGCCGCAAAGAGCCCAGATGAACTGGCTGTACCAAATGCAAGTCTAACATCAAGTAAGAGAAACCACTTACAGTGAAGGTGTCCCCCATCTGGAATTTTAAGGACTTTTCTTTCAAGAGTTGAACTCAATACTAAAAACTGGCCACCTAAAGTGGTTTGGTTAATTTTCTTCCTCATTTGACTTTCCGATGAACTTGTGTTACACCATGTAAACTAAGATACTAAGAAAATATTCAAGATATCATAGGAAAGCCCCCAGACTTGGACTCTGAAAGACAGCTACATATGGGGCATGTTTAAACAGTTGTAGGGAGACAGGATGCCTTGAAACTGTAACTGTCCCCACCCCTTGCTGCCACCTGAAATTCTGCCACTGGTTCCAGAAGTAGGTCTGTGTCAGGGTGTACAACACTGCCTCTCAGCCATAATATTTTAAATGCTCACCAGTGATTTGAACTCACAGGAAGTGACTCTAGGATTTCTACAGATAGCAATAAAAGGGCTAGAATGTGGGCGAGCCCATGGACATGCAGTGGAGAGCTCACACTGGGCAAGCACAGTGTGGCCATTTCCTTACTTTCTGACTGATGTGAAGCCTTTCCATTTCCCTGCCACAGAGCTTTTTTGTGAGTGAAAGAATGGCAACAGAATAAAAAGCAAGGCTTCAGTGATGAGAAGCAACCACAGTCCCTTGCACCAGTGCACACATAGCTGTATGGCTCTCTGCTTCAGGGTAGACTCTGCCGGGGCCAGGAATCCACACAAAATACCAGGAGCCAAACGTGCTGGCTGGGAGTCAACTTACCATTCAGAGTAATTACTTAATGTGCATTTCTGCTAAAATACAACTGATCTTTTGCAAGAAGAAAGTGACTATTTCATTAAGGACTAAGAAATCAATCTAGGAATTTATATTCCTTTGAGATTGTTGGTACACATCTCAATTTTTGCTGCATATGATTATAAGGGAAATTTTTTAGTTGGGCTATCTGGCTATTTGGAGTCATAATAAAATGAAGTATTCAATAACATTAAATTAAGGCTGATGTGCCTACACCTGTGTGCTGATATAATATAAATGCAACATATAATATTTGTATTAAGGGACATAATATAAAATTTAATACTGATTTTTTTCTAGTTTTATTTTTTTAAGAGAGCGACAGAGACAGAGAGAAGGGGACGGGCCCAGAGCAGTCTCCTTAGTTGTACGTCATCAGTTATCGACATGGTTTCATTCCACACAGGTACATGTGGGGCCTGTGTGGCAGGAACTGGGCCAGAGGCATCCCACATGGGAGGCACGAACCCTCAAACCAGGGGCCAAACTGGAGGCCTTACACATGGGAAACTCGCCCCAGCAGGAACCAAACTGGGGGCCTCCTGTATGGGAAGCACACCCCAGTTCAGCATATGGGTCCACATGGGCCAAGGCTGGGACTCAATCCTAGGATCCAGGGCTTCTAGGTAAGCTCTTAACCCGCTGAGCCATCCTGGCTTGCCCTAATATTTAATTTCTAATGATGTTTATGATATGCCAGACACCATTTCATGTGATTTAAGGGTTTATTAAATCATTCAGTTTAAAAACAACCCTGGGAATCTGATATTTTTATTAAATACATCTTAAAGATAAGGAAACTGAGGAGAGTCATTGCCCAAGTGATACAGCTGTGAGCAGCATGATGGACCTGCAACCCAGGAGGTTGGACTTCAAAACCCATGCTTCTACTCACCACTTAGAGTTTTTCTTTATAGGAAGGAAAAACAAAGATAAGAAAAGAATTATCTGTCTTTTGGCATCAAAAATGGGGCATAGCATGTTAGTGGACCTCACCCACACAGAAAAAGAATTTTAGAACACTGTGCAGTTATCTGGCAATAAAAAGGAATCAAATACTAACACATGCTACAACCCTGAAAACATGCTTAGTGAAAGCTGATACAGAAGGCCATGTTGTCTGACTCCACTTATACGATGTCAATAAGAGGCAAGTCCATAGAATCCCAAAGTAGCCTTGCTGTGGCCAGGGGCTGGGAGAGTGGGGAATGACTGTTAATAATACAGGGTGGTTTTGTGGGGGCTGGGAGTGTATGTGAGGAAAATGTTCTCCAGTTGATTGTAGCGAGAGTCGCACAAGTCTATGGCTATATGGAAGGACACTGCCTTGTGATTTCAAATGGGCAAAATGTAAAAATGTAAGTTAGATTTGATAAAGGTATTATGGAAACAAAACAAAGCTCAGTGCCCATGTGGTGGCCCCTGTCCACCCTGCTCCCATTGACCAGTCCGGGTTTGTCAAAAATAAACAAAAATGACAGGTGACAGAAGGCCTGGGAATTCTAGGTCCTCTGGGCACCAGATCTGTTTCAAGCATAGGCAACATAATAGAGAGAGCAGAGGCCAGCGCCCTAGGTGAGGTGACCAGAGACCAGGAGTGGGTCCAGTGACTTAACTCGCACTACCTGCAGATGTCTTGCCACTGGTCCACACGGTGTCTCAACAAACTCTCCCAGCAGTTCTAGGCAGCCTTGTTTCACAAATGAGAAAACCAAAGTTTAGAAAAGTTAGATGATTTACTTACAATTTTTCAATCAGAAAGTTTAGTAAACAGCATTCCAGTCCAGGTTTGTTTGAATTATAAAACTCACGATCTGTCCCCATGTTCCACTCCTGCCCTCACTTCTCCCTGACTTGGGGCAGGTCAACTGTCCCATGAAGACCCCCTGACTCAGGACAGGTCAACTATCCCATGGAGAACACTTGACAACAGAAAGGTCGTTGTCACATGGGGGACCTCTGATGCAGGCCAAGTCAGATGTCCTAAGGGGACCTGCTAATGTGGGGGGCAGGTCAACTGGTATGTGGGACTTCAGACTTCTCATCTCCAAAGTGCTATGTGGTTCCAAACCCCTGGTTTCTCTAGTTTAAATGTGTTATTTTGTTAGACTTTATTGGACATCTGAAATAATCCTTTCAATACATTATGTGTAATTTCATCATCTAAGGAATGAAAGAGTAAAGGTGACACTTCTGTTAATTATCCATCTGGAATAATTCTTCAGAGATCTGGCTTTCTGTGCGTGAGGGGGTGGGGATTGAACTGGATGGTTTCTTTATTTAAGGGATAATATTTAAGCTCCCCAAGGGCAAGGCCAGAGGTGGAGATCAGGACCCAGAGATAGAGGCTTGGAACAAAAATGCTGAGGGAACGCCTGGCTGCTGGAATGGGGAGGACATACTGGTCCTGGCTGTTCTAGGATAAGTGTTTAGGAAGTTATAAATAGAGGAAAATGTTACAGGTCAACAGTTGTCAGTGGAATTTTCTGTTAAGCATACAGCTCAGAGTTGATTTTTATTTTTTTCTTCTTTACAAGATGGCAGAGTTTTACCAATACTGAAATCTGATTACCTTCAAATACCACAAAGGTTGTTGCCAAGAGAGCCCCATCTAACTAATGGCCAAAGTAGCAACATAATCCTCATCCCTGTTCCTGCTGTTTTTTTTTTATGTCTGAGCTTCCGTTGAAAGGCTATATCACTGCATTGTCCAAACTCAGTTTGCTGTGCCAGCACCTAGCAGGACACCTGGCACCCTCTCCCTGCCACCCGAAATAGGCTTTGGTGCTTGACTAAATAATGAAGGATAAAAAAAATCCATTCTCTTTTTCTTCCCTTTCTTTGTCCAGACCAACCTCACACTCCCTTAAATATTGAGCTTGGTTTTGCTGAGGCTTTTCATGGTCATCCCAATCCCCAATCTTACTCTCTATAAAATAACCCTAATACTTGCTCCATATACCAGCTCTGCTTTGTATGGTGTTTTACTTTTCCTCAAGTATTGTACTAGTTTGCTATAGCTGCTATAACAAAGTACAACAAGCGGCGGGTGCTTTAAAGAACAGAAAGATATTCTCTCAGCTCTGGAGGCTGGAAGTCCAAGATGCAGGTGTCAGCAGAACTGGTTCCTTCTGAGGTCATGAGAGAATCTGTCCATCTCTAAAAGCTTGCGGTGTGCTCAGCCATCTCTGCTGTCCCTGGGCTTTCAGATGCATCCTCCCATCTCCACCTCTGTCTTCACATGGCCCTTTCACTGTGTGCCCAGATTTGGCCTTTTTACAACACCAGAGTTACATTGGATTAAGTACTATCCTGCTCCAATGTGATCTCAACTTAACTAATCACATCTTCCATGACCTTGTTTCCAAATAAGGTCACTTTCTGAGGTGCTGGTGGTTAAGACAACAGCATAAGACTTTTTCCTATGAACACAATTCAACCTATAAGCAGTATGCCTAAAACTTCATTATTGCGTAAGCTCCTTAACCAGCCACAGTGCTGTGCTGGGTAAATATTTGGTATCACTGCAATGGTCGAAGAAATTAGTATCAAATTAACAAAAAAGGAATGCTTGCAGGAGCCTCCTCCCTCCCCAACTACATAGAATTCACAACTAGATTCTTCTGCTATGTCTCCCTTTCTATGCCAGCTTTTCTCAAAAAATAAAACACAATTCTGAGTACAGCTCTTCAGGACGACACTAGTTCACAACTCAGAGAACTTATTATCCATACAGGTTCCTTCCCTACATTCAACAGTGTCACCTTCACCTTCTAAGTGAAATAATTTTAACTATGTTCAGGTCTTCAAAGCAGAGCACCTGGCACATTTTTGACACTAGCGAGAAACTTAGTAAAATATGTCCATATGGTGAGCTGAGCTGAGAGCCCCTTGCCCATCTGAGCACTCCATGAGTCCTGGCCTCTTGTGCCATCTATTGCCATCTGCATTCCTTCTGCATCGTGTGTGATTTATCTGTGATTTTTCTGCTGATGTCTGGCTTTTGCCTGCCTTCCCCATGCTTGGCAGCAGGGAGACAAATATAGACAGAGGTGGAAAAACAGACAGAGAAACCTGGTCTAAGCTGTGCAGGTATGGTATGTGAAGACCATAAAATTATGTAGTATAAAAAGAACAAAAGCACAGAGGATTCATATCAACTTACCCTCAATACTGGTCCGATCTGAACAGACTGCACTGCTCATGATGTGCTCAGCCTCTCTCCGGAGATTGGGGCCCTGACCCCAAATGCCTGCTCAGTGCTTGGTATACTGCTACCAGTGGGTCATCATTCCACCTCAGTAGACCACCTGCCTGAACCTCCAATGTGCCCACCCTCAGACTGTGCCTGGGCTCTATTTGCTGTCAGTCACCCTGGATTACTGATTCTTTGTCAGCATTGGACCCGATAATTTCCTCCCATGGAAGAGCAGACTTGTTAGGGTGCAGGCTTTCTTTTAGGACCTGCCCATCACCCATCCCACCCTATCATCCCATCCTTCCCTGAGGTTTGCCTTCTCCTGCTGCATTGTAAAAACCACACTGTCGAAGCCAAGGTGATTTATACATCACAAACCTGTAGCTTCATCTAGCTCTGTCAGAGAATAGGAAACGCTCCTTGGGCAGGGCCATGTCCTTCCCCAGTGCGAGGAGTAAAATGATGGCACCCTTCAAGACTATATCTACCGACCTTAAAGGCCATAAATATGCTCAAACATTAGACTCATTAATAAGCTACTGACAGCCTCTCAGAGGTCCACACATGACAGCCCCCAGCAAGGGGCTCTCCTCCTGGTGCCTCACAGGTTGTGGTAAAGCACCAATGCCCAAGCTCAGATCAGTGACTGGAAAACGTTCCAGAAGAGAGGGAACCTGGTGGTCAGGGGTAGAGGTAGGAGAGATGTGGAGGAGTACAGAAGGGACACATGGGGTGGGAGAGTGATGAGGAAGGGCCAGGACGGAATGCAGGAGGAAGTGGCGAGCAGAGGCTCACTACGTAACAAGGGACACACACCACACTCAGCAGAGTTACAGACATCTTTGTCTGACAGGTCAGCAGGCACCCGTGTGCTGGGTCCCATGCTCTACTGTAAGGGTCCACCGGCTCACTAAGTGCACTCCCCTCCTTGCCCTCCTCTCCGTCCACTTCAAACAGCAGACTGCCTTCCCAAAGATGGTTCTTACTTTTTTGATGGAGGCAAAAGTCACCTCTTTCAAGGTCAACAGTGGCTCATGTAGCCTTTTTTGGTTCACTGCCTGGCCTGGAATTCCAGCCCTATAAATCAGTACAAACATTGTAAAAGCCAAGGCTAAGTAATTAATCAATGAAATATTCAGGGAAATAGTCATAAAGTTTCATTGTCTAGAAATATAAGGCAAAACATAAACTTTTTATCAGGTCACTTATTTAACATCCTCAACGAAAACCCTTCCAGAACATAAAGAGCAACCAGCAGCCCTGCCTTGAGGGAGGTGCCCTGTGGCCAAGCCCTCTGGCCACAACCTCCCATCACCGAGCAGCTCCTTGTCTGGCTCAGCCTGCCCTCTTTGTCCTGAACCAGAGCCCCCACGTTGCTACTATGACTGGAGCTCAACCATTTGACATGGGAGCACTGCCTTGCATGTGTCCAGCCCACCTTTTCCCCAGGGGCTGTAGTTGGCACTGATTCATGCTGCCCGCTGGGTTTCAGGGATTGGGAGCTGCTTCCTGTTCCTTGAGCTAGCAAGGTCATCTCATCATTGATTTTCCCCTGGCTTCTCCTTGCTGAGACCATCTGTTGTTTTGTACTATCACCGAGTCTTTTCCTATTTCGCAGCCTGACTTCATTCTGACACTTGTATCTCATGTCAGCCTGATGCACCACAGTGAGGACGTGTGGTCTCAAGGATGCTTTTGACCGGCTCCAGCACAACTTTGATCAAGTGGCTAAAACAAGGGAGCTCAGCAGGTCCACAGCCTTGTCCTGGGATAATCCTTATCTCTGCTCAGAAATGGCCAGTGTTTCTTGACAATCTCTTACGCCACATGGGAGGGCAGAGGCAGTTGACAAAAGTCATGTTGGCTTTTTTTTCTCCACGATAAAAACATTGTTTCCTAAATACAATTTGGCATGACTTGCACTGAAGCAGAGGTGCTAATTAAGATCCTGAGCTCAGAAGACTCTGCCAAGATCTCATGCGGCTCCAGTCTATATTCAAGTTTAATGTAGAGGAGACGGTAATGAATGATCCATATGCAAGAATAATCTTATCACTAGATGCAGTATTCAAATTCTCCTTCAAGATGTCTTCCAAATGTCAAGAACAAGTAATTGCCAATATTGTGCCCTGAATGAATGGGTGATAGAAAGCATTTCTCTATACAGAAATGAAAAAAAACCCACAAAAACCACATTATCATTTTAAGCGCTCACAGATAGAATAATGTGGATAGATTTAGATGTATAATCAGCTGTGTTCTACTTTGGGTTTATCTATAAAATAGTCTAAAAATTAGTAGAGTGCCTGGCATGTAGTACTAATTTAGTGGATGTTATTGACTAACATGATATGAACCAGAAAATCTCCAACTAAGATCTTACTGAGTCTTTGGAAAACCACAACCCTTGGTCTTTGTTGTTCAGTGAGGAGTTAAAGAAGCACAAGGGACAGAGAAACGGGGAGGTGACTGAGAGTCCAGGGGCTCTTGCGCTAGTCCCAATTGTACACCTAACTCAGATAAATGTCGGCCAAGTTGCTTCATCTGTTTGAGCCTCAAGCCCCTCAGTTGTAAAATGAGAATTTGGACCAGAGACATTCAAGGTCCCACAGGCTATGGCCAAGTTCATAGCATGGGAAGAATTTTCAGTTAAAATCCGATGGAACAGGACCCAGGTGAGAATTAGTGGCATGATCTCTTCAGGATGAGGAAGCCATAGCAGTGGAAGAAAGAGGCAAGAGGGAAGCATCTGCAGTGCCAGCTCTCTCGTGGCCTGCCTGATGGCTTCTATCTTTGTAAGCAGTCAGAAACAGTTTATTGATTGGCACTGTTTGTAGAACAAACCTTCACCAGCTACTTACTAAGTGTGGGGACTGACTCTTGTTTTCTTGCTTCCCCACAGAACTTTTCATGTATTTAGTATGTGACATCAGCTGGATATTTGTATGTGGAGAGGGGAGGGGAGAGTGGGTTTGGGAAGGGGCAGGGAGGGAGCAGAAGGGGAGGAGAGGGGAAAGTTAATGGCTGAAAGACTTCTCAGGTAACCAGTTCAGATCTTGTAACTAACTTTCTTTTGTGACCTTTAGTCCACAAACCAGAAATATCTTTTCTCAAATCTCTTTATAATGTTAAAATATATTTTTAAAAATATAAAGCATATATTCAAAAGTAATATATGTTATTAAAAAAATAATTTTAAATGCTAATTCAGTCTTCTTCTGTCCCTAGGAAATCTAGAATAATATCTGAGGATCCTACTTAAAATGACAAGTAGATACTTTAGCAATTTCCATTTTTTTCTCTTCCTTTAAGCCAGTCTTTTGGCACTATTTAAACCAGGGCAGCATCTCTGCTATTTAAATATCATCACAAAACAATGACTATTTGTGTCAACTACTTTTACTTTTGTAACTTCAAATAAAGAGCACAGAAACTTTTTACAAGTCTTCTTTGTACTGGAAATTAAATAAACAGTTCAAAGTGGTTTGATTAGTCAAAGACCCCAGTGAAATGCAGAAAAATAATTTACTGACTCATTATACACTTCTTCAGTGTTTGGTTTACACTATCAATTTTTTTAAACTATCCATTTGGCGTCTTTAACAGGAATAAAAGTCACTCCAAATTATTTTGAAAATAGAGTGTCAGTTTCAGTCTGAAGGAGTGACTGGAATTATTGGACTACATAAAACAATTTGAGAATTATTGATCTGATGGTCTCATTTGATTATTAATTCTATCAAGCTTGGACTTGCGAGTTTATAATGATGTCATTTTTTAAAGATTTATTTTTTATTGTTTTTGAGAGAGATACAGAGACAGAGGCAGAGAGAAGGGGGAGAGCCCAGAACAGTCTCCATAGTTGCACATCATTGGTTTTTCCACATAGTTTCATTCCACAGGTGGGTGCGGGGCGCACAAGGCAGGAACTGGGACGGGGTCTCACCCTGGTGAGAACTGAACTGGGGGCACTCCCCAACCCAGCATATGGGTCCACACGGGCCGGGGCCGGGATTCGATCCTCGGTCCCTGGGGCTGCAAAGTGAGTGCTTAACCCACTGAGCCATCTCGGCTTCCCCTGATATCATCTTTCAAATTTGCTGTTACTAGTGACATAAAGAGAAATAGTCTATAATGATATTTCTGAATGGAAGATTGTCCATTACTATTGATTTCACATCCATTTATTTTCCT
Source organism: Craseonycteris thonglongyai (assembly GCA_004027555.1). NCBI lineage: Eukaryota > Metazoa > Chordata > Mammalia > Chiroptera > Craseonycteridae > Craseonycteris > Craseonycteris thonglongyai. Next base: position 38,299 of record PVKE010005830.1, read on the forward strand.
GCTTAAATTTCTAAGCAGGTTAAATAAACCGTTACAGTAAACGAGAGTGGGAAGGAAATATAGGATGAAAGGTAGATGTTGAACAATGTGCAGTACATCCCAGTATTCTTTGATGGTCCATTCAAAGAAATAGCTGGGGTTTCCACCACCTGAATCAATGACAGTTCTGGCACTTTTGAGTCTTATGAGAGTTTCTTTAAAGTTATCTTGAAACACATAATGCAATTTGGTAAAAAGTTCTTTGCACTTTCTCTTGCCCTTTTTCCAGCCCCTGACTCCATTCAATCTAAGGCTCCCATCTTTCCTTCTCCCCAGTTCCTCTTCTTTTCACCTGTCTGGGGGCTTCATCTCCCAAAAGTCTCTGTGCCACCAAGAAATGCATGAGATAGAAAGACATGACTCTAGCTCTCTCCCCGTCACTCAGCTAGCTGTTGCTGCTGAATAATTTCATCTCCCCATTCATGAAAACTGGGTAATAAATCGCCTTCCAAATTTAAGAGCTATTGGGACAAAATTGTGATGTTTTAAAACATTATTTACTAGTTGAAGTTAAAGTATTACCATCTCCATGGAGAGAGCATGGACATGGGTCTGATGGAGATAAGAAATTCTAATGACCTGGGCAAGAATTTTGTCCTTGAAGCCAAACAATCTGTTTTAATCCTGCCTTGAGTAAATTTAGAGAAATTGGTATCTCTGTTCTTTAAATATTAGTTTACTTATCCATAGACTGGGTAAAATGAAATCTTGTCTACACAGGTGTTAGAGGTGCTGTGATTACTAATGAGATTTTAAACACACATGCATGCGCGTGCGCGCGCGCACACACACACACACACACACACACACACACACACGTCTGACATATTAGACTCCCAAACCAATGTGTTTTCTTTTATTGCTGGACAGAAACAGTGACAAAATAGTTGAATTTAAAAATCTGGAAAGGGAATGCTGGGATGGCTCAGCAGGTTAAGTGCTCACCCTTTAGCCCCAGGATCTTAGGATTGAATCCTGGCTCTATCCCACGTGGACCCATATGCTGAACTGGGGTGTGGCCCCAAGTTCGGTTCTTGCTGGGGCAAGCTTCCCATGTAGGAGGCTGTTAGTTCAGCCCCCAGCTAGCGATGACATACCTCCCATGCTGGAGGCCCCCGCCCAGTTCCTGCCTTGCACGGCCCTTGCCCATCTGTGTGGAATGAAATATGTGGAAAACTGATGATGTGTAGCTATGGAGACTGCTCTGGGCCCTCCCCCTTCTTTCTTTCTCTCTCTGTCTCGCTCTCTCTGTCAAAACAATAAAATAAATCTTTTTAAAAAATCTGGAAAGCTGAAGAGAATTTAGATAATATATTATCCAAGTTCTCCATCAGAAGAAGATGAGGTCAAGAGAAGAAATGTGATTTGCTGAAAATTATGTACCTACTATACATTCATACATATTAATACATGTATGTATATACATACCTAATACATACATATATGTATAATAAGTACATGATACATGTATATATGTATATTATGTATATGTAATATATGTGTCTGTAAGGAAATTCTTATTTTCTTAATTTTTTGTAGACTATTCTAGAAAACTGCATATATGAAAACATTTTTTAAGTAAAAAGAGGATGAGAGATTTAAGAGTAATTTCTTATTCATAATATACTTACCCTGACATCAAAATCTTTTTCAAATGGTAAAAGTTAAAGAACAGATCATTTATGGCAAAAGGCTTCTTATGTCATCAAAATGTGTTATATTAATTCTTTTAGGCTATTACTGAAAAAACAATTTTTAGTTGATCAATTTTGGTAAATTCTGAAAACTAACTGTTTATGTTAAGGACAGTTACCACTTACATTTTGAAAACAAAACTAAGCTGTCATAAATGAGGAATCCAAAAATGTTCATTTTCAGATTATTATATTTTTCAACATAAAAGGCAAATTTAAAGGTTAGTAAAGTCTTAATTTAATGTCCAGAATTATAAAATGAAGCTCTGCAATTGATTGGAGTGGCTTGGGAGCCAATTGAGAAACATTTAATGCCTACCATTTCCTCCAAGTTTGGTTATATTGTTACCTTGGGGCACAGAATTTAGCAGTTGTCCTGGATACACTCTCTTCCTAACCACCAATACCTTGAGTAACATGGGTTTTTACACCATAAGATCTTTTAGCATTGTCTGTTTCTTCCCATCTCAGCCATTGCCATGGTCCATTGTCCCTGGTCTGAGTACCAGGTAGTCTCTGACCTACTCTATCTCTTCCACACTGACTCCTCACCATTTGTTCTCCACTTCAAAGAAGAAGGGATTTTTTTCTATGTGGGGCTGTCATATCATCCCAATCTACACAGATACTCTGACCCTCACCCCTTTGTCATGGGCTCCCATTGCTCTTAGAATGTTGTCAAACTACAATGTGGCCCATGGGACACTGCAGAGCTGCACACATCTTCATCTCTCTCCCTTCCTCTCTGTATGCTGGCAACACTTAGCCTGACCTGTCCCCACACAGGGCTTTGCCACTTTTTTCTGTCGAATATTCTTCCCAATCTTCTTCATTTATCTTTTGCTCATCCTTCAGGTTCTCAGTTTCACCTTGGATCCTCAGGGAAGACTGACTTAAATTCATGGTCATAAACCCGGACCAGCACCTCATACCCCATCTCAAGTTCAGAACACTGGTCAGTTACTATTTCACATTTGTTACATAGTGACAGTTGATCCGGATCTGTCTCTCTGTTTCCAAGGATAACATGAAAGTAGATATTGTGATTACTGGACTGAAAATTAAAACCACTATTTAGAATTAGCCTCATTGTTAGGTTTTTTGCATCAAAAGAAATTGCCTTCTTTCTATGGATGTAATTGTTCCCTTTCCCTGTCTCATAAATACCCCTTGCCTGGATCTCCTAATCGTAACAGGATTTGGGCTTCTGCCTGAATCAGTGACTCCCAAATAGTTATTCTTATTGATCTCAAGTGCTTGTTGCCTCTCACTTTGACCTTCTATTTTTAGATGAATTGTACAGTACTTATGGAAGGGGTATTCAGGTCCTAGATGATGAACAACAAACAAACCCTTCCCATGACCTCTAAAGTCAGAGTATCACTGTCCTTACCCTCTGAGCCATCAGAGGTTCCCAATGGAGCCCCCTGCCTCTAACCCCAAACTAGGCATTGGTCAACAAAATCCAGAGTTAAGTGAGGCAGGTGCTCACAATCAGATAAAAATGCAGGCAATGACCTTCTTGATCTGGGCAAATTTACTGAAAGATTTTCCTCTATTGCATGATACATTGTTTTATCCTATTTCAAATCATTCAGCTCTTTTATCCCCAACTCAACTGTGAAAGCTGGAGAAGCTCAGAGGACCAAGCGGGATGTGAGCCTGTGTCATTAAAGAAAGTGTGGAGGCAGTGGGAATTGAGTTGTGCTTTGAAAGATGAGCAAAGTTTAGTTTGTGGGAGGAAGAGGAGGGTCAAAGGTGATCAGAAGTAAAGGCATAGAGATGAAAATGTGATTTGAACATATTGGTGTCCCAGAAAGACTGAGAAATGTGGATGCTATGGCAGATTCACCGAGAAAAGTACATGGGGAAACAGAACTGAGCATTTACAGTGAAATGCAAAAGGTCTTATGACATGTCACAGAGGTTCTTCCGTGAAGACTTTCTGTCCCTATGGCCAATGAATTAAACATAGTAAAGACGCTTAGTTACATCTAACTAACTTAGGAAAAACTAAATTAAATTCTCAGTTTACCAGGAATTAATATGCCTTTTTAAAAAAATAATGTAAAAGTATTATATTTAAACTAGTGATGCTATATGACCATTTTTCTCTGAAAACAGCTTGGCCTGCTTCCAGCATGGTTCATCCACACTTATTTACAATCCAGGGAAGGTTAATAGCAACTCTCAGATGCCTTCCCATGACTGGCTTCTCCAAGTCTTGGAGAAGATCCAGGAATCTCAGAGAGTAATGAAATCATTATTGTAACTATTTTAATGAAATTTTTGATATTGAAGCCACCTTTTTGAGATCTATTGCTAAATAAACTAAGCCACTGAATCACAGGCCTGAAAAGGTCATCAAGTAACCCATTTAACAAAAGTATTAAAGGATGAAAGAGAGGCTGGGTAGGGGAAGATGGAAACCTGACTGGTAAGCAGGGACCCCTGTTTCTGTGCTGGGTACCTCAGCAATGCTCTTCAAATTCGAGTTTCAACTGAGATGTGTGCATGCTGTCCCTGCATATAGTGAGACCCTGCTGATCCAGAGATCATTTGTTCAACACCAAATATGAGATAAGGACAAGAGAACTTACCCACCCTCACCCTGATAGAGCCCCAGGATGTCTAAAAAGGTTAAGGCAAGGCTTGTTCATGAAAGCCTTCATGCTTTGACTCTGTAGGAAGGGGACACAGTCATTTCTTCAGGGCTTACCAACTCCTAATTTACAATATAAGTCCAGCAAGCTAGTTCTTGGAACATGCAGATAAAAGACCAGGTGAGCTCTGAGGCAGGCACCTGGCAGTCTGTAGTGAGACCCATGTAGTCATAATAAAAAAACAGCATAATCAAAGAATGAAGCAAAGTTGTTTGGTGCCCTTTACTTAAGAAAGTAGTGTTACCAACCAATGTCACCCCATTAAACTTAACAATAAAAAAAAAAGTAGGCAAGGAATAACATGTTTTAGAAAGATACCAATGAAACAGTTATGGTGTTAAACAAAAACTTTTAAATGGGTGAGCTTCAGTTACCTGGAAGTTTCCCTCTTTCTCAAGAACATCAGATAAAGGGCATTTTGATGTGTGTGTGTGTGTGAGAGAGAGAAAGAGAGAGAGAGAGAGAGATAAAGGATGTGTATTATCTATAATCTCAGTAAAATCAGATCATACTAATGTTTATGGGAGTATAGTGCCATGATTGTGTTTGCTAGCTAGTCAAAGAAACAGTTATGGTCAAAATATTTCTGAAATTTCTAAATTGCACTGCTTAATAGTGAGTGGGTCTGGTGACCAGAATTTTATCTTTGGAAATTAACAGCACACTGAGGCTGGGGCCATCAATCTGAACTAGTGTCTTCATTTTCCTGATCTGAGAATGAGGGTTCAGGGAGGTGGCAGACAACAGCTTCAGGACACATGAAACCCAGAATTGAAGCAGATCATTTTTTCTCTGTCCTGAAATTTTTTTAGAAGATAGCCAGGGTGAAAATCTTATGAAGTAAAATTTCAGAATATTCAAGATTTAGTATGCCAAGAATTCTGCAAAATACAGTCCCCAAATATAGGTCTATCTGGGAAATCTATATATTTATATCTCTTCAGTATGTGTACAGAGGTGCAAATTTCAGATGACTTTAAGTCAAAAAATTATTCACTAAATCCTAGCACTTGCTTTTTTTTTGACAGTCCTTTAATTTTGGCTCATCTACTGAAAATTAGAGATGGCTACATATATTTAAAGGATGACGTTTGCATTTTTGGGCCTACTGTTTAATAGAAAAGTGATTTATAATGTCACATTGGTAGAAACAGATTCGATAGTGGTATAGTGGCGTGCTGCCTGAGCAGTTGAAAGATGGTTTTCTGAGCATGAATTATGTCTGCATGTAAACAGGAAGACAAGAAAAATGATGAATCATCTCCTACCATCTTTTAGCACAAAACTGCAGACTACATAATTTAAACTTTACTGCCAGCAACACTCATATAATGTGATCATCACAAAGAGCCTATCAAATACACTAGGAAACAAAAGCTATATTAAGGGTTCCTGAAACCTAAAGATAGCCTATCAATAATTCACATTTCCAAGCATTAGGCCACCTAAAGGTGAATACATATGTAGTGCCCTTAATTTTGAAAGTAACTGGTAAATTAGCTGAATAATTTGATTTAATGTCAATATGGTATTTCAGTTACCTTATAAGACCAAGTTGCCCTCCCACATCTCTTTGAAGGTCATCTGTAAGTCTAGAAAATTTAGGGTGATAGAAACTGCTAGAAGGCTGTTTGACTTGGGTGGGATGGGTGGGGAGGGCACCCTACAAGTAAATTAGGAAACTAAGAGCCTTGTGATAATGGCAATAGTGGTGCTTTCTGCTTCCCTTTGGCTCCCTTTGTTAGGCAGTGGTTAGCTTCCCCAGGATCCCACCGACCCTTTACCCAAAGGCAGTATAAATGCAAAATCCACCTCAGCATAAAGGGACCAAGATCATTTGTTTTGTTGATAAAATGGGAAAACCAATGTTGGATGACTTTTAAATGTGAAGTGCTTCTCCACTCCTTGATTTATTTTGATTCCTTTTTATACTAATTACATTCAAGGTGCTCAGAGAAATAAACCTTAATACACAGTAAGCTATAGCAGAGTGAGAATGTGTAATTCATCACAACATACTCCTTCCTACCTGGCTTCTCCAGGACCCCTTTGAACCTTCATATACTCTTCATGAGACTCAACCTCTCAGATGATTACTAATCTGGCATTTATGGCTGATCTGTGTTCCCTACCCTCTCTTCTGATGTTGTGCTCATATCAGGGCTTTTCAGCTTCTCTGTCCTGAGCTGGGAAGAAGAAAATGAAAACACCATTGGACTTCATTGCATCTCTATCTGAGATAGAAACTGATAAGGTGGGAACACAGGCCCCCAGGAACTTCACACACTGATTACCTATATGTTTCCTTAATAGGTATCTCCTTGATCATACTAGCTGAGAGAAGTGGAAGTTGGCTATGACTGCACTCTTTCTTAAGAACACTATGTCTGCCTTTAGAACCAAGTTTACAAAAACCCCTCTGCATCAATAAAACAAAAGGGCAACCAATCAAATGGGAGAAGATATTTGCAAATGATACCTCCAATAAGGGCCTAATATCCAAAATATGTAAAGAACGCATACACCTCAGCAACAACAAAAACCAAACAATCAAGTTAAAAAATGGGCAGAGGACCAGAACAGAAACTTTTCCCAAGAAGACATATAAATGGCCAACAGAAATATGAAAAAAAATGCTCAACTTCACTAACTATTAGAGAAAAGCAAATCAAAACCACAATGAGAAACCAACTCACACTTGTTAGAATGTCTATGATCAACAAAACGAGGAACTCATATACTGCTGATGGGAATGCAAATTGGTACAACCACTACACAAAACAATATTAAGGTCGCTCAAAATATTAAAAATAGAGATACTATATAACCCAGAATTCCTCTCCTGGGTAATCACATAAAAAAAAATTAGAAATATTTATTCGTAAAGATATATGGGAGTTTGGGAGATGTCATCAAGATGGAGGAGGTGTAGGGAAGCTGGAATGGCTCAGTGGGTTAAGCGCTCACTTTGCAGCCCCGGGGACTGAGGATTGAATGCCGACCCCGACCCGTGTGGAACCATATGCTGAACTGGGGAGTGCCCCCAGTTCAGTTCTCACCGGGGCGAGACCATGGCCCAGTTCCTGCCCAGTGCAGTCCCGCGCCCACCAGTGGAATGAAACTATGTGGAAAAACCAATGATGTGCAATGATGGAGACTGTTCGGGGTCCTCCCCACTTCTCTCTGTCTCTGTTTCTCTCTCTTTTTGTCAAAAACAATAAAAATAAATCTTTAAAAAAAAAGAAAAGAAAAAAAAGATGGAGGCATGAGAGAATGTTTTGAAACATCTGCTGGAAAGACAATTTAAACAACTAAAATCCAGAGAATCCCTAAGTAGCGCATAGCCTCAGCTGAGGAACCCACTCATCACAAGAAAATACCTAAAGCTGGAGAAACGGAGGTGAGTGAGAGAGAAAGGGAGCCGTGTGGAGACCCACCCAGTGACCCACCCAGAGGCTGACCTGAGTCCAGCAGAGTAGAGACTGACGGAGGTGGGAGCGAGAGGACGTGGGTCCAGGAGCAGAACGACTCTGGGTGGGTTGGAGGCCTGGAACAGACAGAGGTGGAGGCACAGGTGGCAGAGTGTGGGGTGGACAGAAAAAGCGTGTGTGGCTGTCGGTGGCGAGAGGACCCAGTGGGAGTGTGGGGGGAGCAGCCAAGGTGTGGGGAGGGCGGCCAGAGCACGGGGCAGGAGGCCGGAGTGTGGTACCAGCACCAGAGAGAGATCAGCGTGGGTGACCGGAGTGGAGATCCAGCTGCTGGCGCTAGAGTTGGGTGGCTGGAGCTGGAAATCCATGGAGCGGAAGCCCATGGAGTGTGAGACCAGCAACTGGAGCCAGATGCGGGTGTTCCAGTGGCTGGAGCACAGACATCAGGAGTGTGTTGGTGGCTGAGGCACAAAGTGGCCCTCAGTGAGGTGAGGCCCCAACCAGAGCACTGCGTGGCCTTGGACATGGAGCCTGCCTGCTTCCCCTTCTTGTCTCCTGGGGCTCGCACCACAGGTCTCACTGACAGCTTGTCTTCAGTGAGCTGCTACCGGGAAGCTGCCATTACCCTGTGATGCAATCAGACCTGCGCCTTTCCCAGCAAACCCCACCCCCATTCCTCCCGCTAATGCCGCCATTACCCTGTAATGAAATCAGGCCTGTGCCTTTCCCAGTAAACCCTGCCCCCACCTATCCTGCTGAAGCCAGCAGAGGGAAGCCGCCATTACCCTGTCATGCAACCAGACCTGTGCCTCTTATAATAAGGTGACCAGATTTTAACATTGGTAAAGCGGGACACCATTGACCGGTGGGGTGGGGCGGGGAGAGGCTCTTGATTAAAAATTTGGTCTATCTCTCACCGTTCCCTATCTTGTCTTGCATCCTTTACAAAAATCGGGACTTTTTAAAAACGCCGTGGGCCACAGGACAAATTGTTAAAAAGTGGGACGTCTGGTCACCCTATCCTACAATAAACCCTGTCCCTACTCTTCCCACTGAAGCCAGCAAAGGGAAACCACCATTACCCTATGACAAAAAAAGACCTCTACCTTTCCAACAAGCCTGGCCCCCACCTTTCCCTTTGAAGCCAGCAGAGGGATCTAGGTGTGGCAGCTTCAGACAGCAGTGCAATCTTCGAGGCATAGAATACCATCGCCCACCATACCTTCCCAAAGAACATGCATACAGAGACCAGGGTGACTCAGTCAAAGAGAAGCTCACCTTCTAGGAAATCTCCCACTGTGAGAAAACCAAATAAACAAGAGAAAATAGTATAAGACACTAACACCAGCTAGGAAATAAAAGAAACCTACCTTCACATCTACCAGGGGAAAAATCCTCACGAAAATGAAACATTCCAATGGAGATGCATACCCCTTTGATCAAAGGAGCTCAGAAAGAAAAAGAAAAATCTGCAGAAAAGGAACTTGAAGATATGGAATTATATGAGCTAAATGACACAGAATTCAAGGCTGCAATTATAAAATCACTAAAAGAGACCAAAGAAAACAGGCAGAGCACACAAAAGGAGTTAAGTGATCTCAGAAAAGAAATTGAATCTATGAAAAAGATGCAAATAGAAATTCTGGAGATAAACAATACAATAAAAGAAATGAAAACTAAAATAGCTAGCATAGGAAGCAGAGCTGAACAGATGGGAGAAAAGAATTTGTGAAATCAAAGACAGAAACTTGGAAATGTCACAGAACAAAGAAGAGAGAAACCTACAAGCTAAAAGAAATAAAAGATATCTACAAGAACTATCTGACTTCATTAGAAATAATAATGTAAGAATAATAGGTATTCCAGAGGGAACCGCAGATGAGATGAGCACAGAGAATTTACTCAGACAAATAGTAGATGAGAACTTCCCAATTCTATGGAAAGAACTAGGGCCTCAAATCCAAGAAGGCAACAGGACCCCTAGCTACTTGAATTCTAACAGACCCTTTCCAAGGCACATTATACTGAAGATATCAAAGGTCAAAGACAAAGAAAGAATCCTCAAGGCAGCCAGAAAAGGGAACACCATAACATATAAAGGAAAGCCCATCAGACTATAATCAGATTTCTCAACAGAAACTCTATGAGCCAGAAGGGAATGAAACAAAGTGTTCAAAATATTAAAGGAGAAAAATTACAAGCCAAGAATCCTGTACCCAGCGAAGTTATCCTTTAGGAACAAAGGGGGAATAAAGACCTTTTCAGACGCACAAAAACTGAAGGAATTCTCCAGCACAAAGCCAGGATTTCAAGAAATACTGAAGGAGGTGATTGAACCTGAAATAAAATGTATAAGTAAATAAGGATAAACTAGAACAGCAAAATCATTAGAACAGGAATAAATAAAGACTTAAATTTCCAAACAGAATGGAGATAAGAAACATCCTTAAGAAATGGAACCACTGCATATATGAAGCTTTCTTTTATATAAAGTTCATGGTAACCACTGAAAAAGAACTTAGAACTGGGACACCTAACAATAAAAGAAGAGAATACAGAAAAAACAGTCATAAACACCATCAAATTAAAATAATCAATGGAAAGAAAAAAGCAAAGAAGCAATACAAAAAAGAAGAGCTAACAGAGAAACGAAAAGTAAAATTGCTATAGGAAATCCTCATATATCAATCATTAACCTAAATGTAAATAGACTGAACTCATCAATAAGAAGAATAGCAAACTAGATTAAAGAACAAATGCCAACCTTATGCTATCTACAACAGACACATCTCAGCCACAAGGACAAACACAGATTCAGGGTGAAAGGGTGGATAAAAATACTCCAAGCAAATGGCACCCAGAGAAAACTAGGTGTAGCCATACTTACACCTGACAAAGCAGACTTCAGGATCAAAAAGATAATAAGAGACAAAAATGGATACTTCATAATGATAAAGAGGACAACATAGCAAGAAGATATAACACTTAGTAATATATATGCCCCCAATCAAGAAGCACCGAAACTTACAAAGCAACTACTAACAGATCTAAAAGGAGAAACTGACAAAAACACAATTATAGTAGGGGACTTAAACACCCCATTGACAGCCATGGATAGATAGTCCAAACAGAAAATAAATAAAGAAATATCGGTTTTAAATGATACGTTACAGCAAGTGGACATTATTGACATTCACAGGACACTTCATCTTAAAACATAGGACTATACATTCTTTTCTGGTGCACATGGAACATTTTCAAGGATACACCACATACTGGGACATAAAGTTAGCCTCAGCAAACTTAAGAAGATTGAAATCATACCAAGTGTATTCTCCTGTCACAAAGCTTGGAAATTGGAGATCAACTACAAAAAAAGAAAGCTGGAAAAACTACATATACATGGCGACTAAACAACATGTTATTAACAAATTACTGTGTGGGAAGCCATTTGGGCTGGCTTATGGAAACGGCCATGCAAGCAGGTCTAGTTAATGCTTAACTTGTTTCTGCTCCTAAGACATTTGTCTCTGTCTGCGCCTGGAGGGCGCTTACCTATTGTGGAGGTACGTGGTGAGAAAGGCCAGTTCCCGGACACAGAGAGTTGATAGCTATCTGAATAATTACCCGTATCTGTTCTGGGAGAAAACTGACCTTTTCTTGTTATTTTGATTTTAGTTTCTATGTTAAGTTAATCATCTGCTTTTGCTGAGGTAATGCATAGTTTCTTTGTTACATTATGTAGTCTGAAAACGTATATATTGGTGGAGGAAAATAAACTCAGTGCTGGAGTCATCAGCTCCAGACCAGCCGCATCTAAAATCTGTGTGTGTCTTTTTCATCCGCACTCCCCCTTTTGGGTTCTGACCGACTTGCCGCGGCTGGTCCGCGACATTACTGGATCAAAGAAGAAGTAAAAGAAGAGACTAAAAAATACATAGTAACAAATGACAATGAAAACACTACATACCAAAATTACTGGGATACAGCAAAAGCAGTAAGTAATAAGAGGGAAATTTATATCACTACAGGCCTTTCTCAAGGAACAAAAAATCACAAGTAAACAACCTAATATCACATCTGCAAGAACTAGAAAAAGAAAAACAAAAAACATCCAAAGCCAGAAAAAGAGAGGAAATAATAAAAATTAAAGCAGAACGAAATAAAATTGAGAATAAAAAAGAAACAATAGAAAAAATTAATGTAACAAAGGGCTGGTTCTTTGAAACAATTAATAAAATTGACAAACCTCTGGCTAGGTTCACCAAGGGAAAAAGAGAAAACACACAAATAATCCGAATTAGACGTGAAAGAGGAGAAATTACAACGGATTCCACAGAAATACAAAGGATCATACAAAAAAATACTATAAAGGACTATATGACACAAAATTTTGCAACCTAGAAGATATGGACAAGTTTTTAGAAACTTTTAGGCTATCTACTGGTATACTGAATCAAGAACTGGATAACCTAAACAAACCAGTCAACTGTAAGGAAATTGAAACAATCATCCAAATCCTTCCCAAAAGCAAGAGTCCAGGATCAGATGGTCTCACTAACGAGTTTTACCAGGCATTCCAAAGAGGAACTAATACCTATCCTTCTCAAAGTTCTCCCAAAAATTGAAGAAGAGGCAATACTTCCCAACTCATTCTATGAGGCCAACATTACCCTAATACCAATGGCTGGCAAGGACATCAATAAAAAAACCCAAAAACTATAGACCAATATCTCTGATGAACCCTGGTGCAAAAATCTTAAACAACATACTAGCAAATAGAATATAACAATGCATTAAAAAGATTATGCATGTAAGCAAAAACTCAAACAAAAAAAAAAGATTATACATCACGATCTAGTGGGATTCATTTCAGGGACACAAGAATGGTTCAACATATGCAAATTGATCAATGTGATAAACCATATAAACAAAATTAAAAATAAAAACCATATGATTATATCAATTGATGCAGAAAAAGCATTCGAGAAGATACAATATCCATTTATGATCAAAACACTGAATAAAATGGGTATAGAAGGAATATAGCTCAACATAATAAAGGCCATATATGACAAACCTTCAGTGAATGTCATACCAAATGGGAAAAAATGGAAAGCTTTTCTTCTAAAATCAGGAACAAGACAGGGATGTCCCCTGTCACCACTGCTATTCAGCATAGTGCTGGAAGTTCTAGCCAGGGCCACTGGGCAGGAAAAAAAAAGGCATCCAAATAGGAAATGAAGAAGTTAAACTGTCAGTTTTTGCAGATGACATGATCCTTTATATAGAAAACCCTAAAGATTCCACCAAAAAATTGTTAGAAATAATAAATGAGTGCAGTAGTGATGCAGGATACAAAATTAATGTACAAAAATCCACAGCATATTCATATACAAACAACTAAACTTCAGAAAAAGAAATGAGGAACAGGATACCATTTACGATCATAAAAAAAATAAAATACTTAAGAATAAACTTAACAAAGAATGTGAAGGATTTATACATGGAAAACTATAAGACACTATTAAAAGAAATTGAAGAAGATACAAAGAAATGGAAGGATATTCCATGTTCATGGATTGGAAGAATCAACATAGTTAAAATGGCCATATTATCCAAAGCAATATACAGATTTAATGCAATTCCCATCAAAATCCCACAGACATTCTTTCAACAAATAGATTAAAAAATATATATATATATATATCAGATTCATATGGAACCACAAAAGGCCCCGAATCACCAAAGCAATCCTCCAGAAAAAAAACAACAAAAAACGCTGGAGGCATCACGCTCCCTGACTTCAGTGTATATTACAAAGCGTCTATAATCAAAATAGCTTGGTATTGGCAGAGAAACAGACATACAGACCTGTGGAGAACAGAATCGAAAACCCAGAAATAAACCTACAAATACATGCACAGATAACCTTTGACAAAGGAGCAAAAAATATACAATAGGGAAAAGAAAGCTCCTTCAGTAAATGGTGCTGGGAAAATTGGAAAACCACATGCAAAAGAACAAATCTGGACTGTGAATTCACACCATATACCAAAATTAACTCAAAGTAGATTAAGGACCTCCACATAATATCGGAAACTATGAAGTGCATAGAAGAAGGCATTGGCACTAAACTTATAGACTCTGGGCTCAGAGAGCACTTTATGAACTTGACCCCAAAGGCAAGGGAAGTAAAAGCAAAAGGAAATGAATGGGACTATATCAAACTAAAAAGCTTCTACACAGCAAAGAACACAGGTCAACAAAGTAAAAAGGAAACCAACCGAATGGGAGAAAATATTTGCAAATAATACCTCTGATCTGGGGCTAATGTCTAAAATATATAAAGAACTCATAGAACTCAAAATCCAAAAACTAAACAATCCAATTAAAATATGGGCAGAAGACCTATACAGACAGTTCTCTCCTAAAGACATACAGCCAACAGATACACGAAAAATGCTCAACATCACTAGGAATTAGGGAAATGCAAATTAAAACCACAATGAGATATCACCCACCCCTGTTAGAATGGCTATAATCAACAAGACAAGGAATAACAAGTGCTGGAGAGGCTGTGGAGAAAAAGGAATCCTTATACACTGCTGGTGGGAATGTTAATTGGTATAACCAGTATGGAAGGCTGTATAGAGATTCCTTAAAAAGCTCGGAATGGAATTTCCACATGACACAGCAATCCCTCTCCTGTGTATCTACCCAAAATACCTGAAAACCTTAATCTGCAAAGATATATGTACGCCAATATTCATCGCAGCACTGTTGAAGGTGGTCATGTTGTGGAATCAACCAAGGTATCTTCTGATAGATGACTGGATAAAGAAGTTGTGGTACATTTATACAATGGAATACTACTCAGCAATAAGAAAAGATGAAATACAGCAATTTGTGACAACATGGACTGACATTGAAAACATCTTACTAAGTGAAATAAGTCGAACTGAAAGAATCAAGAAACATATGACCTCACATTTAGGTGGAATATAAAACTGAAAGTAATAAAGAAACAAAAACTCATGGACACAGTCAATAGTTTAGTGGTTACCTAAAGGTAAGTGGGGAGGTGTGGTGGGAGAGCTGGTGTCTGGGGGAGTGGGGGAGTGGGGGCATAGGGAGGGGGGTTCAAATACATGGTGATAGAAAGTGAGTTGATTCTGGGTAGGGAGCACATAATGCAATGTATAGACAATGTAATGTAGAATTGTACACCTGGACACAATGTAATTGATATCAATCAACGTCACCCCAATAAATTTAACAATTAAAAAAATATATATGCACCCCTATCTTCATTGCAGCATATTCATAATATCCAAGACATGGAAGTAACCAATATGTCCTTCTATAGATGATTGGATAAAGACGTGGTACATATATACAATGGAATACTACTCAGTCAAGAAAACGAAACATTGCCATTTGCTAAATTATAATATGGATAGATCCTCGGAGTACCATGCTATGTGTAACCATATTATATTACTCATATGTGGGATATAAAACAGAAAGAAAGAAATAAACAAAAACTCATAGACACTGATAAAAGTATGATGGTTACCAGAGGGAAAGGGTGTGGGGGAGGATGAAAAGATGAAAGAGGCTCAAAGACATGGTGATGGTAGGAGACTTGACTCTAGGTGCTGAGCACACAAGGCAATACACAGATGTATTATAGAATTAGACACCTGAAACCTATATAATGTTATTAACCAATGCCATCCGAGTAAATTTAATTTAAAAGATCATTATGTCTATTTACAGCTTACAGGTTTTTATTTTCTCTTAAAAAATGTAATGATAAATTTAATTTCCTACCACTTTAAGTATAATTCTAGTTATTATAATGCTATAACAGCTCATAAACTGTATCTCGTCCTGGATATGCATTAATATTTCAGAGACACATGATTTTCAGTCAGCAAAAGCTCATAATATTTTAAATTTGAGTTTCTGAGGAGATTCAGTTGCAGGTTCTGGGGTTTAATTCCCGACCCTGGCCCAGGCCTGTGCAACTCTGTATGCTGAAATATGGCACAGTTGGTAACTGCTAGGATGGCTTGGAGGTGAAGCTTCTCACCTCGCACATGGGAGGCCCCCATTAGATTCTTACCCTGCACAGCCCCACTTTAACCTGTGTGAGGTGAAACCATGTGACAACTAATGATGTGCAAATATGAAGACTTCTCTGGGCCTTCCCCGCCCTCCTCCTTTCTCTCTCTCTTTCACACACAGACAAACACACACACACACACACACACACACACACACAGCCCTTCTCAATCAATCAATCAATCAATCAATCTTTAAAAAATAAACTGGGAAGATTCCAGGACGGCTCAGCGGTTTGAGCGCTCACTTTGCAACCCTGAGGTCTGAGGATCAAGTCCCGGTCCTGGCCCCATGAGCTGAGCTGTGGTGTGCTTCCCATGTGTGTGTGGGGGGAGTGGGGCAGGGCCCAGTTTGGGTCTGCTAGGGCAAGCTTCCATGTAGGAGACCCCGGTTCAGCTCCTGGCTCAAGGGGGCATGCCTCCCACGCAGGAGGCCCCCAGCCTTGTTCCCACCCTTGGTGGATCCGTGCCCACCTCTGTGGAATGAAACTGTTGAAAAACTGATGACATGCAACTGTAGAGACTGCTCTGGGCCCTCCTTCCCCTTCTCTCCCTGTCTCTCTCTGTCTCTATCTTTCTGTTAATAAATCTAAAAAAATAAAAAATAAATAAATAAATAGATAGAGTTTCTATTCCATTCCATTTCATCTTTTGTGTGTTGGGGTGAGGAGTTCAAATCATTAGACATTCCATATAAACCAACCTCTGCAAGTTCCTAGGACGAGTCCTACTTAAAATGTTTTGAACAAAGCTTTAAAGATAACTGTAGTCAATGGGCTGATGAAACCGGTACAAACCTCAAACAATGTGCTCATATTGGAGATGACTGCACCCTCCTTTATCTGTTTAGATTTGTGTCTTTGCCAAAAAGTATCCAAGTGGAGTATTTAGCAAATAGTAATTTGAGTTTTTAGATTCAGTTTCCTTAAGGTAGGTGTTGTGTTTAAAACTGGACAGTGCCAACAATTGATACTGATGCTGGTCCCTGCCCCCCTAAAAAACTTGACAAAGCAAGGGTTTTATTCCCATTTGTAGGAAATGAAATTGCCCAAATATGGAATATCCAATCAGAATTCGTATAGACCATTTTTCATTCTTTCCTTGGATGTTCTTCCTTTTTCTCTTTCATGAAGGGTTTGTGCTTCCGTGGTTAAATCACTAAGTTAGATCGAATTTAGCTGAAAAATGTGAAGCTTAAACATATGTGAAGTGTGTAATTTGGCAAAAACGACAGTAACACCAAACCTAGTGCTAAAACAACAAAGGTAACTCCAAGTCCACATCACCCATCAGCCAGGAACACACAGTGCAGAGTGGATTTGTGAGAATAAGGACACGCTGTCTTTGTCCTGGGACTCGGGTGGGGGGAATCTGGGGCTGGTTTACTGGGTGATGGGAAAGAACTACTTACTAATAGTGGTTCTATAATTTGAAAAAGACCCTCTCCTTATTTAAAAACAAAAAACAAATCAGGTCATCATAAATCCTTCCTTCTTCTTCTGGATGAAAAAAGAATTTTTAAGACTCTGTGCCCTTCACCATAGTCTTCTCCTTTGTCTTTCCCCAAAGCCAGGAGCTCTGCAGCCCCTGTCTTGGGCCTTGGATCGAGTGTGATCTCTGCCCTGGAAAGTGGTCCTCCTGCAGACCACAGACATTCCAAAACCCCACCTTCTGATTTTTATGTGGCAACACACTTGACTCTACATTCTCAAATGAAAGTTACTGATGAGAGTAACTGTCCATTGCTTTCCAGAAAGGGAACTTGTAGGAGCTATGGGTAAGATCTGTGGTGGCCGAAAGTTATGGGCAGATAGGGTCCAGGGCATGTGAGGAAGATGGACCCCAGGAGGCCAACCCTTCCCTTTATTCCCCAGAGCTTTTACTTTTGTGTGTTTTCCTCCACACTGAGTTAGCAGGGCCCCTGATGGCTCCCATGGAGTCCCTAGTGCCAAGCAGCATTGACTTCTGCCATGCAGACACTCACAAATGTACTGGCTGCCAACTGGACATGTTCTTACAGGCCCTCAAAATTGCTGTCATTTCTGGCAGGGGAAGAAACAAAGAGGATGGAGAAGTGCATATTTACTGGGCCCACTACTGGTCCCTTTGTTGCCCCTTAGAAAAGCAGTAGTTCTAGAATATGATAGTTCTATACTGTTCTTTTGTTGGCTGGTTGAAGAATTCTGTGTAACATGTTGAAAAATCTCCACAAGTGTTCCCTTCTTCCCTCCACTTGGAGGGAGTCATCTATGGAGGCCTAATCAATCAATGAACCTAGTAAACCAGAGGTGGCTAAGGTACTACAGACCAGTGTTTCCTTTCAAAGTGCAAATGAACCATCTGAGGATCTCCTTAAAATGTAGAGTCTGACTCCTCCTGCCTGGGGTAGAACCTGGGATGCTGCATTCCTAAAAGGTTCTCCAAGATGCCAAGACACTGGTCTATAGACCATACTCTTGAGTAACAAAGCTATAGACAAAGCAAGGAAATGTCATTTCTCTCCAGCCATTGGAGTAAGACAAGACCTTGACTGTCAACAACAGAACTCAAATGGTTTTGGAGAAAAAAAATTGGTTATTAGTACTCTTTGTTTTATTTAACCTCTTGAAGTATTCCTGCACCTCAGAGCTTCACAACCTCTCTCATTTCCCCAGGTCTACTGTATATGAACAGAGTCTCATTGTCTACCTTCCAATGTAAAGGCCACTGATAGCGCTAACATTTATTAATCTGCATCTGTATATCAACAAAAACTCACACAAGCCTTACAACCAGACTATGAGCCATTTATTTCATCCCTATTTCACAGATAATAAAATGAAGACTCAGGAAGTTTAAGTAATTTGC